>JXTB01000448.1:260644-317827 GCA_002914805.1 Parasponia andersonii
GTTTTATAGAAAAACGGGCAGCATAACGGCCCTATTTTTGATATACCCAAAATAACCTGCACACAGCAAATTCCCAAAGCAGTACAGTATATATCATATAACCAGATTCTATCACATATAATTCAAATCATTAAAAACAAGCTTGTTCTTATATGTTGCAGAAAATAAGTTTTAACTCAAAAACGGTATAAAATGAAGGTAACTAAACCCTTACCTCAACAGAATAGCGACACCACGCTATTAAGTCCTTAAGGTGACGTTGACGATCGCCCGGAGGGTCGGGATCCAATTCCAAGCCCTCGATCGTCCTCGTGCGAAAAATCAACTTTCTCACCGGAGCTTCAATTCTACAAACGGACCTCTTCACTGAATTCCTAGCACTCAAAATAGATAGGTTAGACATATAATTTGTCCAATTCGGGTCCGGGTCCATACCGGACCGGTGGCACGCAAAACGAGACAAAATCTCGACCGTCCGATCTCGATTTTTGTGCCGCTCACCAAACTACACAATATATATATCAAACTTCTCCATTTTCCGAGTACATTCCAAAAATGAAGTTAAAATTACAATCCAACGGTCGGATCAAGAACAACACTCAAAAACTCGAAATGACCAAAAATGGCAACTTTCAATCCGGGCAAAATAGAGTTGAGATATATATACCTTGATGATCCTTGCGACGATACGAATCCAACGGGACCGGTTTGAAGCCAAATGGACGTCGGAATCGTCGCCGGTGGCCGGTTTTCCGAAAAAGCTCCTACCGGCTTTAATGGTGATTCCCGGCGACACAGGCGGCGGCGAGCGGCGAGGACGGGCGGCGAAGCTTCGGCGTGGCACGGGGAGTCGACGCCGGCTGGTGGCGTGGGCGGACGACGCCGGGCGACGGATCTGGGCAACTCGGCCGAGAGAGAGAGAGAGAGCTCGGGGGAGGGAGGAGAGAGAAGAGAGAGAGAGGTGAAAAAGGTGTGCACGTGGCCCCCCCTTTATTGGGCTGTGCAATTTTTCAAAAATTGCACATAAGTCCCCAAAATTTCAAATCTCTATCAATCTGGTCCCCCAAAATTTGCAATTTAGTCCATCTGAAAAAAACTTTTGCAAATTAGTCCCCACAATATTTTATCCGGAAAATTGGTAAATTGTCCAAATTACCCTCGAAAATTCCGGGTTTTTACATGTGTAGTGGATCTGCAACTCGACATATCATACTTAAATGGAATTTACCTTAAACCATTACCACAAAGTGGCTTTTTTGATTCTCCAACAGCCTTTTAAAACCAGAAGTGATAAAGAAAATGCAGTTACATAAAGAAGAAGTGGAAGCCAACATTTATTATAATCAACTGATAGGTTCCATCAGGATTTATCTAAAGCCTATTAACTAGCTAATGACAAATACAAAATTAGATCACAGAAATAATAGACTTAAAAAACTAAATCCATTACAACATCTCAAAGTTCCTCAAAACCATGACATGTTGCCAAAATTAGCCAATAAACAACAGGATAAGAGCGTTGTTTTGCTATAATTGATACAACTTGAGTATTACAATTGCATATATGCTATTCATGACCAAAATGACAAAATATCCTCTCTTTAATTAGCTCTTTAACCAGAAGAATGTTAATAGGAATTCACTGAAAAACTAATACTACCTTATCATGATGCAGGGCATTACGGCAGTGATTTAACATAGAAGTACAATACAGATATAACAGGTAAATCCAACAACAATTAATCAGTCAAGAAAGTTTTAATAGCAAAACTTTTACTAAGAAATCATCAAATAGTTAATGTTCTACCAGTAATCTGTCAAAATTATCTTAAAGCAAACTAACCCCACTAGTGTCTAGCCCTGTATACAACCCAATGCTATTGGCACAAGTTATTTTCCAAGTTTTTTCCTTTAGGACGCGTAGTGGAACTAGATGAATCACTTGGTTTGTTTTTTTTGTTATGTTTTGATGCCAATCACTCCACCTAATTATGCGGTAGCTGGCACAGTTGAAGAAAAAATAAAATTTTTCAGCAAGCTCCAAACGACATGCAATTGTCAACAAGCTCTGCAAGAAGACCGTATAACTCCCACCCCCGCCAGAGACTATACTAAAACCTCTCAAGACAAATTATATATACTTTAGAGCCACCACTGAATTTAAACCTAGAATCCATTTATTTTTTGGGAAAAAAAAAAAGAACTAGACCACACTTGTTACTCTACTCCCAAAATCCATCAAAACTTAATAACCAGAAGACATTCAAATAATTTTTTTTTCTCCTTTCACTTTCCATAGACACAACCAATGGGTACCCAAAAAATCAGATTGCAATTTAAATTTTGAAATACCTAAAATAAAAATTGGACTCATTTGTGGGTGTTTTCTTTAAGTAAAAATGCAATTTCTATTCTCCGCATTCAACAAAAAAATTCAGTCAAATAAAAAAAAACTCAACGAAAAAAGAAAAGCTACATACCCAAATAAGAAAGGAAACTAAGAAGATTCGTGACTGATCTAGAAAAAGAGGAGAATGGCCACGCGATGGTGCAAGGGAGAGGGAAGGTGACTGGTATGGCACAGAAGGTCAGGAAGCAAAGGCTTTAGGGTGATGTGCAGAGGAGGAGTTTTCCATGTTTCCTTTTTCTTTTTCTTTGAATAATATACGTTTCCTTTGAAATTTTAGAAGTTCGCGCTAAAATTCTATACTCTCGCGCGGTACTTTCTATTTTTTTATATGAAAACCGCGTAGCACTTTTTCAAAAGTGCTACTATTTAATGTTACAATAGATCCTTATTGTTGTACTGTATACATTAGAAAAATATAATTATAAAACTAACATACGGGAGATTGAATTAAAAAGGATACGATGTAATAAATATGATTAAAAATTCGTATTATGTACTTTTCATCTTGATACGAGAAATTTACGCTTAATACTGTTTTTAAAATTTATTTTCATAAATATTTGTTTTTAATTTTTCTTTCAAAAATTCCTACGTAGCAAAAATAATTTGGATTTGGCAAAGATTATTTCAAGGCAAAGTTACTCTTTTTTTGTACATTAAGTTACTCCTATTAATAACCACTATATAATAATTTTTCATTATTCGTACTTTTTTATTATGACCGATCATAATAAGAGATATTACTAATCCATTTAAGAATTACTACAAATTATTTTTTAAAAAATACACAAAAAGTCATTTTGGCCAAAATTAGTCTTTTCCATGTCATTTTCTCTTTATATTACTCCTTAAATGGGGTACATCATGTTGTTTTCGAGTTCATGTATTAATTTGGATTTGATATTGAATTTGACATATTTAATAAACAAGTTATGCGGTCAACTCGAAAATAAATCAAACTTCTTTAAGCGAAATTCAAATCTGTTAATTTCGTGTGAGATTTCAAGTCGTATTGCCGTATCGTAGTATAAATTGACATCCCTACTCTTTTTCCAATATAGAAGGTCCTAAGTTCGAATTCTCCCACAACAATTACATCCAAAAAAAAAACAAAAAAACAAGATCTAGGTTCAAACAGCTTGTTTAATCACTTCGATATCAATTTCTACATATGAGCATTCTAAGTAATGGAGGTCTAGCTCATTCTAAGTAATAGAGGTGCAAACTACAAATGAGCTACGAAGGTATTAGTTTTGGGAAAACTGAGGTCTAATTGGACAAATGTCTTTTAAAAACCACTTGAACCTCAATTTATACAAAATAAAAGTTCGAATGAGCTCGTTCAATCACTTAGACATTGGTTTTTGCATAATCGAAGTGTAAGGAGCGATGTGCAAGTACCTTTTATAATAGTGTATTAATGGAATGTATAAATATAATCACAAAGACTCTTGTCCGTGCTATGTTAAATAGAATCATATATCAGGTCAACATACCATGTTACTTATTAAATAACGTTTCGTAAAAAATAAAAATAATTATGAATCATAAAAAGTAATAATAATTACAAAGACACTTATCCAACCTTATATATATATATATATATATATATATATATATATGTATGTGGGGTTAAATAATACCATTTTTATTTATATATGTAAGTAAAATATACGAGTTAGTGCCACTTATGTGTGGGTGAAAATATTTACTCACACTTATATGTATAGGTAAATTTAGCAGTAATAATCTAGAATTACCCATAATGTATATTATGCGTGGATAAAAGAAATTAGCCAATGCCACATAAGCTAAAAAATGTCAGAAAAAATTCCCGCCAAACTCTAACACGAGTGAGATTCAGAGCGCCAACTTATGTGTAGGTGAAAGCATTTACTTGCAGTTATATGTGTGGACAAATTTATTATTATCGACGCTTTATATATCCACTTAGTCCAAAATTACCCACATATACTATATGTAGGGATATTATGCGTGGGTAAAAGAAATTAGCCAATGCCACATAAGTGAAAAATTGACAGAAATTTTTTTTGCCAAACTCTAACACGAGCAGGAATTCAATGTGCTAACTTATGTGTGGATAAAAATATTCACTTACAATTATACATGTAGGCAAATTTATCATTATCAACATTATTTGTACCCACACGTTATGTGTGATTAAAAGTCTAAAATTACCAATACATAATATTTGTGGGTAAACTATGTATGGGTAAAGGGAATTGTCAATGCCACATAAGCTAAAAAATGGCAGAAAAAATTCCCACCAAACTCTAATACAAGCAGGAATTCAAGGCGCTAACTTTATGTGGGAGTGAAAGTATTCACTTACAGTTATATATTTGGATAAATTTATCATTATCGACATTTTTGGTATCCATACATTAAGTGTGGTTAAAAGTCTAAAATTACCCACACATAATATTTGTGGGAAAACTATGCGTAGGTAAAAGGGAATAATATAATTACACGTTAGCACTACATAAGCAAAACAAAAGCGGGCAAAATTTTTGCACACCTCTAAAATTTAGAGTGCCAAATTATGTGTAAATGATAATATTCACTTACACTAATATGTATGGATAAATTTATTAATTCTGATACTTTTTTTGTCCACGCATATTTAAATATATGTGGACAAAACTCTAAAATTACCCACACATAAGATATGAGGGTAAATTATGTATAGGTAAAAGGAGTAATTTCTTGCAATGATTGGAAGTTGATTAAGATCGAGTTGCACATACATTTCTATAATTTACAAGCTTAATATATAGAAAGGAAGAGTCACTAATTGAGGTATGATCTCTTGTATGTATTTAGATTATAATAAAGATCCTAAAAAACTTTTGTGAAAAATTAATCTGGAAAATTTTTTATTTTCCAAATTTCCACTTATATTTGATTTTGTCACATTTTTCATGAAATTTATTCGGCATACATATGTTATGACTAGTTGAAAACAAAGCCATTAAGAAGCCTTGATGTTGCGATTTTGGCAAGAAGAACTCTATCAAAATAATCATAGTTTTTTTTTATTTACAATTGATTTCTTATTTTAAAATCTATATGTTTTTTCTTCTTGTAAGTTTTGGGTTTAACTTCATAATGGGATACTGTACCAAATTCATAAGGGCCATGACTCCATAGATGATTGATCTATTATTTAAAATGATGAATGGGCCCGATAAGCTTTTTGATACTAAGCTATGTGTGTTAAATGAAATATGATCATAACTTGATAAAAAATATATATTTAGTTTAAATATCAAACCAGTAATTTTTTTTCTCTCACTAAATAAGATTTAATAGGATAGTTTTCAAAAGGACATGTGGCATTATTTTGTGAATGAGAATGAAAAGGGGGCACAATAAAGGGATAGGTGATTTCTATTCGTTGGAAGTGGAGGAGGCCTTAAGGAACCTGTTGTTTCCCTCGTCTTTAATTAGAAATGAATATTCCTCACATAAATATATTTGTTTTAAAGAAAACATAATCACATAAACATCCATGAAGTCATAGTTGAAGAGGCTTTGCAATATAATCAGTGGAAAGCAGCTATAACAGATGAGTGTTTGGCTTTGCTCATAAATCAAACATGGTCATTGGTATCGCTACTTGCAGGAAGGCAAAGCCAAAAGGTGTAAATGGGTGTTTCGAGTCGAAGAATACCCAGATAGTATTGTGAATAGATATAAGGCTCTCCCACTAGCAAAAGGGTTTCATCAGACTGTTGGTTTTAACTTCAACGAAACCTTCGGTCTTGTGACGAAACAAACAATAATTTGAATAGTTCTGACCGTAACTTTGCCTAGAGGTTGAAGCATTAGATAGTTAGATGTCAACTATGCATTCTTTAATAGAGTGCTTGAAGAAAAAGTATATATGGAATAGTCAAAAGGGTTTATAAGTAATGATTCAGCTCATTTTGTGTGCAAATTGCATAAGGCTCTGTATGGACTCAAACAAGCTCCTCGACCCTGGTTTGATAAACTCAATACTGCTCTTATTTCTTCTGGCTTTCATTTTGCTAATTCTGATCAGTCACTATTTGTAAGAATTCATCAAATCATTCAACATTTATTCTTGTTGTTGATGATATCTTAATCACTGGAAGTGATTCACAAGCTCTTGATAAGATTGTTCAGTCTCTTAATAAGGAGTTTACTTTAAAGGATCTAGGAACACTTTTTAGACATTGATGTACAGACCACTGAGGAAGAAATTTACTTGTCTCAGACCAAGTATCTTACAGATCTTTTGTGTAAAGCAAAGATGCAGTTTGCCAAACATTTTACTACTCCTATGAATTCAAGTGTAAAGCTCTCAGCATATGGTTGTGACTCTGTCAATAATGTGCAACTTTACAGAAGTATAGTGGGAGCATTGCAGTATGCTACAACTATTAGGCCTGACATTGCCCATAACGTTAATCGGGTATGCCAGTTCATGCAACAACCATTGGAGCTGGCCTGGAAAGCTGTTAAAAGAATCTTCAGCTATCTTAGTGTTACACTAGTGACAACCCATATAAAACAAAAAAAAAAATTATATTGAATAAATAATATAAGAATAAAATAAAAAGAAAATATAGCCATCAATTAATAGTGATATTTAGGGTTAATTTAGTAATTGAATAATTCTCTCTAAAAAACCCTAAGAGTTCAATAATTTNCTAAATTAAAAGGAAATAAAGCCTTGTTAATGAAGATTATTGAAAAAAGCATATGAAAGACTAATGACAAAGTGAAGTTGTAACATGAAAATAAAGAACCATAGGATCTATTAGAACATTTAAACAAGAAGAGGAAAACAATAGAGAAATAGAAAGAAGAGAGAGAGAGAGAGAACTCTTTACTTATGAGAAGAAGAAGAAGATGGTTATTATTATTATGGATTATTGAGACTCGTTATTAAGGTAATAAACTTTTAACCAATTAGTTTTTATATTTTAGTTTGATTTCGGGATTTAAATTGAATATCTAGGGTTAGAGTTTCGAATTTCTCCTTAATTATTTATGAACTATGTGGATGAATTTGATATAGAATAAAGTCTATTAATATTAGATTCAAACAAGACAAATTTTGTGTGATTTGGTTGAATAAGTTATGAATTTTTGAGTATTTACAAAAGTAAAAAATACAATAGTAGTTGTGACTAAATTTTCAGGGATTTTTAATGATCTTAATGGCTCATATTTAGTATGATTAGAAAGCTTATCAAATAATATTTCTAACGATATATATTGAAAACGGACTTATACCTAGAGATTTATAGCCTATTTAAATAAGCATTATGAATCTAAAAAAAAAAATCTAAAATTTTCGGCACTTTGGGTAAAATGTGGCAGCGACTTATCCGGTTACACAGGACTCACCTACGGACCTTATAGCTACATTCTTGGCACTTTTAGGATCTCATAACTTAAAGCATTGGTCCTCTAAGTTTGGTGACTTTTGGAGTAGATTAGAATTGTTATCAATATGAAAAGTAGTTAATATTTTTGATGTAATTAGAGTATGATTTTATTGTTTTAATACTTATATATGATTTGTGGGATAATAAGTACTTTAATAATTATATTGATTATTTTAGTTAAATAGGTGAGCGAATGAGGTAAGTAAGTAACTTTTGATCTTTTCTAATAGCTTTTCTTTGTCATGAAATTAAATGTTTTATTGTTCTAATAAGCTCATATTTATCAAGTGTTTTCTTATAGAATATGATCTTAGGAGAAAATATTGTTTTGGCATATTTTAAGAGAAAATATGGTTTTGTTATCAATATGAAAAGTAGTTAATATTTTTAGTGTAATTAAAGTATAAGTTTATTATTTTAATACTTATATTTGATTTGTAGAATAATATGTACTTTAACAATTATATTGATCATTTTGATTAAATAGACAAGCGAATAAGGTAAGTAACCTTTGATCTTTTCTAGTAGTTTTTCTTTGTCATGAAATTAAATGTTTTATTGTTTCTAATAAACTCATGTTTATCAAATGTATTCTCAAAGAACATGATTTTAAGATAATATATGATTTGGCATATAAGACTTTTATTGAAAGAAATTTTTTTACCGCACATGATTATTTTTATAAAATGAATCATGGCATGATGTGGTTATTACTTTTGTACCAAAATATAGATCAAGTATATGAAAATGTTATTGAATATTGTTATATAAAAATTATTTTAGAATGAGATGAAAGTGAAATTATTTATGATTCATTATTGTAATAAGTGTTTTGAAACTCTCTTCAGTGACTATACAATGTGGACTGTAGAGATGTTGGTGTGGGTCGGACTTTAGGGACCAATCTACATTTCGAAGAGAAAGCACAGTACCGGCCCGACCTAGGCCCACATTATATAGGTTTAAGCCGTCCCGTTACATATAGTATGGGCCGAACTAGGCCTCAGTCATAGGCCTACAGACCCGTCTTACATTTCTATCGACTGACATTTAGTTATTCTCTATATAAATTTAAATATATTCTTCATTAAAATTTTAAAAAATCTTAATTAAATATTTTTATTTATATTTTTTTAAGGTTATTTATTTACATATTTTTGTTTATTTTCAATTTATTTAAATTTTAAAAGAATATGAATGAGTTTTAGGCGCATATTTAATATTTTAAAGCATAAATAACAATGAAATTAGGCCCACATAGGCATGACTTATTTTGGTCCACATAAAATATAAGCTGGCCTGTGAGCCATGCTAGACTCCTTAATAAAAATATAAGTCGGCTCAGCTCAACCTGACTCATTTTATACTTCTAAAAGACCCATTCCATAAGGGTTATATATGGATAGTATGTATTAAATATGGACCTAACTACATGGTCAAATATAGTAGATTCAGATTTGGATACAAAGGTTATTTGTAGCAGATACGGACTCAGTCATAGTCATAGGGTTAAGTGTGGCGTGACAACACTATACTATGGTTTACATCTTAGAAAATCTTCTACTCTAGATATCGTTGGATTTTGTGATACTGACTGGCCATTAGATCCAAAATGATAGAAGATCCATATCTGGATATTATGTTTATCTTGGATAAAATCTCATAGCTTGGCACTCTAAAAAGTAGCAAACAGTTTCCAAATTGAGTACGAAGGTGGAATACAGGAGTTTAGTAAACATAGATGTTACAATCACTAGGCTTCAATCACTACTTTCATTATTTCAAGTGTAGAACTCTAACGTATCAATTATTGGGTGTGATAATTTGAGTACAGTTATGCTGGCAGATAATCCAGTAATGCATGCTCGATCTAATCATATTGAGCTATATTTTTACTTTGTTCGTGAGAAAGTTTGTTGAAGGCTAGCAGACATCCTTACTAAAGCCATTACAAGCTCGAACTTTTTCTGATTGCAAGACAAACTCAGAGTAGAATATTACTCCGCTCTGAGTTTGAGAGAGGCTAGTTAGGCTTTGTTAGAAATAGAATTAGTCGCTATGTTATATTGGTTAGACATGTGACATTATGTGATTAGTGTAATTAGTTACTTTATCTCAAAGTAATCAAAAGAATCTGATTATCTCTAGCCAATGGAATCAGATTCTTTCTAGAGAGAAAATCTTTTAGTCTCAATTTTCTAATATAACTAAATATAATTTTTAATCACAACAAATTTTATTATTGTATATAAAAAGTTGTGGCTAAAAACATGTTGCCCATTGGTGCAATTAAACGCGATGCGTTTTATAAAAATTAAATGCTATATTTAATCCCAAGAAATTTTAATTATTACTAAATACCATTTTAGTCCAAAATAAAATGTTGTGACTAGAAACTTCATAGGGACTTTTTTTCTTTCTTTTCTAGTGATTCCATGCGAACCCGGCACCTCTTGTCTGAGTCATATATAAAGAAATTTAGGGCACATGAACTTTCTTTTCCAACAGTCTACCCCACTAAAATTCACCCAAAGTTTCCTTACCGGGTGGCCTAAATGGAAGTATTTTGATAATATATGTCAAAACATTTGACGTACATCTTCAAATAAGAGCAATCACAAAACAGTTTCCTTACCTGGGTGGCCTAAATGGAGGTACTTTGATAATTCATGTCAAAAATTTTGACGTACATCTTCAAATAAGAGCAATTACAAAACTTAAAATAACCTTGTTGTATGCTAAAAATGTACGCCATAGAAAATATACGTGCAAAATATGAGGTGCGTGCAAAATATAAAATGTGTACAAAATATAAGTAGCGTGCAAATTTTCAATACGAGGAATTGTATTTATCACCAACCGTAAATATAAATTCATTTATATCTACTAGTAAAATGGTCAACTTAACTGAGTGAAAACTAGTTAACTCATGAAAAGCTAGATAGTTTATACAAAGTTAGCTAGTATATTACTATTTACGTGCAAATTGAGAAATTAGCTAGCAACAGACTTTATACGCTGACACTTTAAGAAATGTACACAACCATAACGAATTTTTCTAAAAGACAGATAACTCAACAAATACTTAGATATTTATTATTTAAATTATGAGAATTTATTCAAAGATAGATAATTCATTTATATTTAGATAATTATTGAATAATTTGTAATTATTTTATTATTTAGAGATAATCATGCTATGTAAAATAGTGCATGTAATTGTAAATGACTAGAATTCTCTATCTATAAATAAGAAACCTCAGTCATATTGCTAAACTGAAACTGTAGTGTATATATACTCTCTACATAATTAATTATAATGAACGTAAATTATCTTTTTGGGTTGGCACTGAACCACTAAAAAATCGTTGTTTCTTTATTCTTCAATCGTACGAGACATCTGAAAAATTGTATACAATTTAGTGAATTCGCTCTCACAATTCAATTATTCATTACACAAACTTCTATCAACAAACCTCTTTTGTTTTTGTGATGAATAATATCAAAATTTGATTGGATGTCAGACAAAAACCACAATAAATTAGATAGAAGATATGGTTCAGACTAAATTTTGACATCATTCATCAAATGTTGTCTTTTTTTTTTTTTTTTCAATGAAAGAAGCGTGAAGCTTTTCATTTATTTATTTGCTATTTTTTCGAAGGAAGATAAATAGTGTAATTGCACTGTTTAAAGTCAAGTTTTGGTAATCAAAATTTTAATAAACAACCAAATCTAGCAAATTAATTTTCCTGAGTACTTAATCTTTAGGTCTTTGCTCTCAAAATGTTTTAGCTCATTCCGTAATATTAAGCGGCACAAGCAGGTCTTCATTTTGTGCCGCACCGCAAAAAATAATAATAATAAAAAGAAATAATATAATTTCTAATTAAAAATGAAAAATTCGTGAATAAAAAAATATTATTATCATTGTGATGTTATTATGCTGTGAGAAACAAAAATCATGATTTATTGTGATTAAATATACATTATAATATATAAAAAAATCGTGATCAAAAGTATATTAAAAATAATTTATTATTAAATACTATCTCTTAGTCATAAAAATATTTTTTTTTGAAACTAAGTGTCCTTTTTTAGTCCTAAAAAAATATTTTGTGTGACCAAAAGTCTTTTGTCATACTTGCTTTTTTTTTTTAGTGTCTATCTGCAGCTTAAAGTTACTTTATCTATTAATCAAAAGGAAAACAACAGTTACAAGTGTGAAACTAGCAATACGACGAAAAAAAGGAAAAAAAAAAGACTAAGACTAAGAATAGTAATAGTTTTAGCAATAAATCAAATATTTTCATAATTAATCTTGAATGATAAAGGCTGTTCGGAATAAATAAATAACACATGATTTATAATACATATTGGTAGATAATACTAAATGTTTATCCTTAAAATAGGATTCATACTAAATAAATAGGCTAAGATTTATTGAGCTTACCAATATTTATAATTCTAGATTTTGTTGAAAACTTGAATATTGATCCTTAGATGGAAGCTAATTATGGTGGCTTGATATCTTGAAAGATTTTGAGGGTGTTCTACGATCAAAATTTGAGGTATTCTAACAAAGTTATCTCTTTTGGTAGAATGAGGGTTACAAAAAGTGAACACATCTTTTCTTTGGTTATGAGAACTATAACTCTAATCTAATCATGGGTAGATAACCTAATTAGGATATTCATCGATCCTAGTTAGATATCCAACGAGTATCCACATTTTGATTTCTATATCCAATATATATTTTAAGCTCAATCTTTATTTAATCATAATATTATTAAGTCTATACAAAATAAAATGACCGAACACAATTGACACAAAAAGTGGCTCATATTCACGTTAGGAAATTTACAATTTCCTAACAGACCTCAATAATTCATATTCCGGTAAAATCAAATTAAGCAATCGTACCTCAACCATGTCCATGTTATCGTCGCTAGCTTCTTTTTTCCCCTGACCTTGAGCCATGTTACCATCAACTTTAATGTTATGACTCTGACCTTTGGAGGTCGAATATTTCATAAACATCATCAACTAAAACCAGCTAGGTAGATGGGACATGCCACTAAATACATTTTCCTTTCAGACAAAAATAAATAATAAATAGTATAACATAACAACTTGTCAAGCCAGATGATCAATAACATGAAAGTATCTTATCTTCTACTTAGATTGATAAAGCCCAATTCTGAAAACTAAAATGACAATTCAACCGTAGAGATGTCCACACGTTAAAAGTATATTTTGTCTTTCTCTATTTTCTTTTTAAATTTTGGCAACACTTTTAGAGTACGTTTGATAACACTTATTTAAACAGTTTTTTCATTTTTTTAATCAAATGAAAATATTTTTTAGAAACATATTTAGTAAAACTACTTTTGTTTTTTTTTTAAATATAAAAACAAAATTTTTAAAATTTTGAAAACAAAATTTCTTAGTTTCAAAATTTTGATAAACAAATTTTTAGAAAGGATAGTATCAAAATTCAAACATATTTAGACTCTCATCATCATTTTTTGTAGTATTTTCTATCTCATAACTATCTCTTATCCTTGTCCACTATAAAAGTGGTACTTTCCCAAATATTTTGATTTTGGTATTTTTCGAAACAAAATTTTGAACTATGGTATTTTCAAAATAATGCCTAAAAAGGGTAAATTTTTCCCAAAACTTGCCAATGTATTTAGAAAAATATCACTTTTTTAAGATTTATTTTGCAAAATAACACTTTTGAATGTGGTTTTCAAAATAAATTTTGAAATATGCTAGTTTTCAAAATAAAGCTTAAAAGACGGTAAATTGTTTTCCACAAATTTCCCAATTTATTTATTGAAATATCACATTTTTAAGTTTATTTTGAAAATTGCACTTACTAAATATATTTAAAAAACCATTTTTCTCTCTCTCTTTCTCTCTACATCATTTTTAGAATGCCAAAATCATTTTTTGTGGGTCAACTGCAAAAAAAATACCCAAACTACACACACACACACTCTCTCTCTCCCTCTCCCCTATTTACATTATTTTTAGAATGTCAACATCATTTTTGTGGATAAACTGCAAAAAAAATGACATGAAGTTTGGATATTCTATAATTTAAATTATGATATCTTTGCAAAATAATAGTCTCAGATTAAAAATTTTTGAAAATTAATACTCTGAGCTGACTTTTGGAATAACTTTAGCCAATAAAAGATAATAATATTCTCAAAATTATTAAGAATAATAATGTTTAATCAAGTTTTAATATAAAATATTACTGTATTTTTGTTATTAAAATTGGTCAAAAAAATCATACCAGAGTATTAATTTGTATAAATTTCTTAACGTAAAGTATTATTTTTTAGAGTCTAAACCTCAAGGTTTAAATTGCAGAATACTCAAACTCTAGGATTTTTGTTTTTTTTTTTTTGCAATTCACTTTTTTTGTAATTAGATATTTTAACCTTTTTTTTTTTTTTTAAATTTTCACTTTCAACAATAAAAGTAATGGTTACCAATCTTGTTTTATATTTAATTTTTAAAAAGAAAAATAAAAATATTAGTTACTAAACACATTTATGTTTTTGAAAATTGAAAAAAAAAAACAAAATAAGAAAAAGTACTTTTTATGTTTAAAAAAACAAAAAATAATAGCATTACCTAACGACATCTTTATTTTTGGTCTTGAAAAGTTCCAAATTGCCAGATATATCAAGTATGCTTCATTTTACTTTTAAAAACAAAACAAAAATTAAAAATCATCTGTTGAGACCAACAAGACAATGGGACATCCAACCGAGTATTTTCTTTTAAAAAAAATAAAAAGTTACTTTCCAATAGGAGTTAAGAAAAAATGGTCCGCCTAAATTATGCTTAATTTGCATGAAACTGCCCTAGTTTTAAACCAATTTCCATTTTTTAAGATGGTTTTAAATCGTATTGCTTGTCTAAATTAAAAAATAAAATAATTTGATGTTGTACATTTTCTTTGCTTTGTGTTTTTTTTTTTTTTGAGTAATGAAAATCTGTCATTAATTAGAATAGTCTAATACGACAACAGATAAGTTAGATGGCGGATCTTTTTTCAACCAAATACAATCATCATCTAATCTAAACAAATTTTACCAAACCATATGTAGCTGAACGGTGCACATGTTCTAATTTAGTCTCAGGAAAAAAATAATAATAATAAAGAAGAAACATCCAAAACAAGGTCACCAAAAAACAGTAGCATCCCTCTTTGGGTTATTAAAACTATTCACTACAATTAAGGTATCAGATTCCACGACGTGAAGTGGTAAGGGTACATCCTGAGCCCAATTTAAACTTGCAGACAGAGCTTTAGATTTCGTATCACGTTCAGAGAAATATCCAGCTAGTTTCTTCGAAAGAGTAGCCATGATTTTGTACACTTATTTACTCGAAACTTTTTTTTGAATAATTTATTTGGATGTTATTATGGCATGTAGTATGAAGTTTTTTTTTTTTTTTTTTTTTTAGGAAATATATTATTAAGTTTTAACTACTATAAACTCCATTAGGTATAGGACTTCCATAACTTAATTTTCCTTTATTAATGTGATTAATAATGAAGTACTACAAGTTATAGAACTTTGTCGTGGGATGAATTAATATTGTTAATATGGTTTATATCTTATAGGTTATAAAAAATTAAAAAAAATAATAAAAACTTAATTTTAGGTCTTTGAAAATTTACAATAACCGCCTAATCCACCATATAATTTTTTTTTTGAGTAATTAATCCACCATGTAGTTGGGTAACTACTATTTGTGGTTTCTAAAAACCAATTTTAAGTGTAAGATGTAACCACTCAAAATATTCGTTTGTCATACTTGTCAAGCCATAGCAAGGTCCTTTCAAAAGTCCTAAGTTAGAAAACTAAAATGAGAATACAATCTTAGAATCGTCTACACCGAAAAGATACTTTATTTATTTCATTTTACTTTTTCAACTTCTAAAAAAAATTTTTTTAAGTGACATGAGTGACAAAGATTTCTCAATTCCGCATTGTGGATTGCACATTTTAGAAAAAGCAAACAAAAAACGAAAAACAAAACAAAATCTATTGTCAAACTAGTTTCGTTTTATAATTGTGTTGCTGAATGATAGGAGACCGAGAACGTGCGCGATTTCAATCATATGTAAAAAAAGTATATTCTCAATCGAAACAAGCAAGCCGGATGGGCGAAACATGACTGAATACCTATCCTTAAAAGCCGAAAATATAAGGAATAATCCCCAAAATACCTTCTCTGTTATAGCTAAATATCACAAATAGTTCCTTTATTTTCCAAAACAAGAAAAAAAAATAACCTTTCTTCTATTTTTGGTCAAACTTTCGATTAAATTCTTTTCTAAATGACACTAATACCCATAGAATATTGATATCCAAACAACCTTGATTTTTTTCTGAGAAAAAAAATAAATATTTTTCTAGATTATTTCCTTTAAAAAAGAATAATTTGAAAATTGTTGAGCAAAAACATTATTTATATTTTTCTATAATCTGAAAAACAAAGGTGTGATTTTCCTTTTATTTTTCAAATATAAAAAATTATTAGATTTGGGAGCATTTGCCATAGATTCTTGAAACATATGAAAGGGTATTTTAGATATTTTAAGTTTGATTAAATAAGGTTTTAGGGTATACTTTTTTCCTATTTCAGAAAATAAAGGAAGATACTTTGGGGTTTCATAAGAATAAATGGTTAAACATGGTAATTAGGCATGATAGAGGAGCTGTTTTTAAAATTATCCCGAAATATAATTATCAAGCCTTAGTGACTGTTGGACTATTTCTAACACACAGAATGTAAGTATATAGGTCACAACAAGTAATGTAGAGAGTAAGAGAATATCGTTCCCACATAGAAAACTTGATTCATAATCGATAACTACTAACTGAAATTAGTTTGCAATTTATCCAAATGATAATAAAGGATTGTTTTAAACAAGAATTGAAAAGTAAATAACAATATAGAATGCAAGAATTGAAATCAAAACTAAGCAACTAAAATTTATTCTTGAAGCAATGGTAAGGAACCTAGGGATGTAATCTACCCTCTAATTCCTCCAACTATTAGTTTTCCTCTCAATTCACTAATACATTTAAAGATGACAACAAAAAATTCAATGTATTCACAACTCTCTCCTAAGATAAAGTGAAAATATCTAGACAAGATAATATGTTATTCCTAAAATAAATTGATTAAATTTATTAAATTTGGTAATTCTCAAGAGATTAAACAATTTATATAGATATATTCCTATTTTATACAAACTCACCACACATTAGGCAATCTTATGTTGCTCTATCTATATTTAAACCTAAACTTCTCTTCCCAAGTTTATAAAGATTTTACAACATAACTCTATTTAATGGCTAAGAAAAAAGATGCATTAAGCTTAAGATAGAACAATTAACTCAACAATTGATATCATGAATAATTAAGAAAAATAAAATAATTGTATTACATTAGAGGTACAATTGCTTCCTTAGAAATTGAGTTTAGTTCATGTTTATACAAGAAGAAGTACTACAGAAATAATAAGATTGATACATGCTCACTATAGAAAAACTAAAAGAGAAACAAGAGTAAGAGGAAATAAAAACTCATTGAAGCCTACTTTAGTTTCTTGCTCTTAAATCTCGTCATTGGTATTTTTTTTTCTTAGAATAGCTGTAAAAACCCTTGGCTATTAGGGTTTTCTACCTTTCCTCAAATGAGAGAAAGAAGAGCTAAATACAAGAAGCTACAAATCAAATTCCAGGATTTTTGTGAGTTGTTCTATACTTTTCGGTGCTGCAGCTCTAAAACGAGATGAGAGGAGGATTAAAACTAGCACTGCAGAGCTAAAATATGGTATTGCAAAGCCAAAATATAGCAATGCAGTGCCACTTATTCCTCAAGAGGTGGCACTGCGTTTCCCAAGCTACAATGCCAAGGAGTGGCATGTGCCAATTCCTTGGAACTTCTGGCACTACGATGCCAGAAGACCTTCTAGTGTAGTACTATGGTACTAAATTATAGTGTTGTAGCACCATAATCTGATGCTGGCTCGCTCCAAATCTTTTCGTTGAGATTTCTTTTGCCCATCTCTGCTCGTCATGATACGTGTTTGACATTTATTTGACTCGATTTACCCTTAATTTAGTTCCAAAACTCAATATTCTTCACTCGATGGAGTCTCAACTAAAATGTGCATCAAAAATAACAAATCGAATAAAAAGAGCTCAAAGATGAATAATTCTTAAGTTCAAAAGGAGTTAAAGTTAAATGTAAAATACATTTAATAGTGACGCCTTTTCTATAGACCAAGTAAGTAATAAAAAAAGGGAAGAAAATCCGACGAACTAGGCATTGAATCTTCCACACGACAATATTTTATTTTTTTTGAAAGTAAAATGAATAGTGATTTTTTTTCTTAATTAAGTTAATAGTTTATGAATTATACATATTGTATCATAATTAACTCATGAATTTTTAATTTATGTAATAGATTACATTAAATTATACAATTATTACAATAATAATATTTTTTCATCCATTGTTAAATTATTTTTATGAAAATGAGATATTTATAAAACATATAATTTGAAACTATGGCTGAGAATGAGACTGAATTTTCAACTTGCAAAATAAACTACCAAGAATTATGCAATTATTGAAGAAATGACTCTTTTATCACAAATTTGTTAGACTTTAATGGAAATGAGTTATGTGCAAAGTGCATATTTTAGTAACTATAGCCAAGAAAAGGATCCTGACCCCAAGAATTAAATAAAGTCTAATCATATGCTTCGAATATGACAATTTTATTTGAAAAAACTAGCAATTTCTGGCAGGGTTATTGCTACAACGATTGTATAATTCATTGTATTCCATTATATAATTTAAATTCCATTATATAATTTAAAAATTTGAGACAAAATAAAATATATATATATATATATATATATATATATCAGACATAATTTAGGGACTATTACTATAATTAAGTAATTTTTTTAATATACC
This sequence comes from Parasponia andersonii, assembly GCA_002914805.1. Classification (NCBI taxonomy): domain Eukaryota; kingdom Viridiplantae; phylum Streptophyta; class Magnoliopsida; order Rosales; family Cannabaceae; genus Trema; species Trema andersonii. The sequence goes on from JXTB01000448.1 coordinate 279,530, forward strand.
ATAGCTCAAATTCATTTTAAAGTATAGAAAATAAGAAATAAAAATGTTGCTAATCAAGCTCTTGGTACTCTCTAAGTTTCGACTAATTTCATTTTATAATTGTGTGGCTTAGTAAGGACAGAAGACTGTGTGAGTATGCATGGACAAACAAAATTAGGAGATCCATTATGTAAATCTCAATCATTGTTTATAAATTTTTCTTCAAAAATCTTTTTCTTAAATTCCACTAGTTTTACAATCTTTTAGTTTTCCTTTTGTCCTAACATTCATTATTCGTAATATTCCTAACGCAATGGCGAATGAGTCATATACATACTACAATCTTCCCATGGTAAAGCATAATTTTGTAATTTAATTTACTTAGTAAACTTAACTAGAAAGATCTAAAACAATTATTAATATTAGGAATTAATGCGAAAGCATGTTTAAATTCCATTTGCAATCTAAACGAATTTTCTCAAGAACCAAACAAAAAAAATTACTGCAATCATATTTAGTATTCTTTTGATTTAATTCATTTGCAAAATTGACAAATATACTTTTCTTTCAATTGTATATGTCATGAATTCCACATGACCAATTAACTTTACATGGCTGGCCTAATGTCGTTATAAATCTTAACCTGATTTGACAAAAAGGGCCATGCTTGTTGGTTGAAAAGATGCAAATCATGTATTAAAAAAACGTTAATCGTAACTCTCGTGATCTTCCAGCAATTTAAATCTAGAATTTTGATTTCTGCAAAAAAATATTCTTACATTATGAAATTCTAAAAATTTATACTTTCCATTCTTATTTTGCCTATTTTATATTTTTAATTTTTTGAAAACAAAAATAATATAATATGACTTTAAATTCACAATTTTTTGAGAATATATTTGTCAAAATATAAAAATGGGATACAAATTTTTTGAATTTCAAAATTTTTGCAACAACCAATACTCATAATTTAAATTACAGCAAGGCCAAATATAAGAGTATTTTTTCTTTCAAAAAAAATATACGAGCATTTTTCTTTAAAAAAAAAAAACCACTTGTGGAAAGTTTTAAAGTGTGCTGATTTATAGTCCAATAATCTAAAACAAGAAGCGATCGGGACACTTTATTAGTTGGTTTCGCATTAATATTGTCTAATCCAGACGATCGAAATTAACCCATATGACATCATCTTCCGCCTTGACATTCCTCAATATGAGCACATAAAACGTGGAGCCGCCCCTCAACTGCCACGTGGTGGCGATGACTTGTCCGTACAGAGCCCAATATCAACGCCTTGGTGAACATCTGCGAGTTAGTTAGCTTAGTTGAAGCAAATGTTGCGTGACATTCCTCACCTTCATGGTGACCGAAAAGTGAGTGGCTCGGGTGGTTGGATTTGGGACCCCACAGCATCAAATTAGGAGGGCTTCGCAGTGTCATATAGTAGCAATATGGTTCCACGAAGGGACCTTTTTTCGCTTAGTGAAGCAACGAAATTAAGCGTTTATAATTAGAAAGACTCGCACAGATAATTGGCCAACCTTCCCAAGATCTGTTTGATTCTTGCAACGAAAAGACTTACGCAAAGAACTGGTCAGTCTTCATAAGATCCGTCGATTCTTGAATGTTGGATAATATATGGTACACTTTGGCCGAAAAAAGAATTTACTGATGATCAAGTGCTTCACATAATGACGTAAATGCACACAGTTACATGGTGTTAATTATCTATAAATTTCAATGTTTGTAGTACATCGTATTAGTAACTCATAATGTATACTGTAAATCAAGTGCTTCACATGAATGCTGCACAATTCCATGGTATTAATTATCTATAAATTTCATGTATAATATGTATAATCATCCCTTTGAAAAAAAATATGAATAAACACAAAAAATTATAATCAACTAATAATTGAGATTAAAGTAAATTCAGTTCTTACGAGATTTACTAGGATTTTTAGTAACTTTAAAGTTAATTAACCTCATATATGATTATATTTGACGTAGTCAATAATTACATCAATATGTTATGTGTAGATTAAGACATCATAGTGACAATATTAATATATTGTAGTCTAGATAGAGAAAAAGAGCCCAATTTTATTTATCAATTGTTAATATGATATTAGTATTTAACTCGGGCTCACAAAATGCATATAATTTCAAAAAAAAAGAAAAAGGAAAAGGTATTTATTACAAAATACATATCAACATGATTTAAGTAGCATATATAAACTACTGAGTCGTGACACAAAGATGCTTGCGATGTAATAGCGTCCGGTGCCTTGTCCTGACCAATAATTGAGGGCTTTGTATTATCCTTCCATATGTGGGTCTTTTTGGACTCATTGTGGGTCGAATTCAACATTGAAAAGCCCCTTTTTAGCTTTCGGACAAATTTCAGCAAAGCAAACAAATTGTGGAGGATTTAGAAAATTGGATGTACGGTATAGAAGTAGGGACTATGGCGACAGATAAGTGATAAAGAGTTCAGTAAACTGAAAAGATAGTCATAAAATGGGAGAAAGGATGGGATGAGTCTGCCCAGTCCGTCTAAGAAAGTGAGTCGAACTAAAAATTTTGAAATAGCACCTAATTTGGACTGTATGCTTGGCCTGCCCGGTCTTTCTCGAAACGAGCTAAAATAGGTTGGCTAGTTTTTGGCATGTTTTTAAAAAAAATAAAAAAAAAAGTAAGATTAGTATCTGTATAATTGATTTAAAATATTAGAAATTCAAAAATAAAATTTATCAAAAAATAAGTAATATGTTATATTTTTTTTCTACTGATAAAAATTTAAAAAGAATTAAATAAGCTATAAATATATAAATTGAATAGTTGATAAAAAAATTTAAAACAAAACCCTTAAGAAAATTAGTTAGAATTAGATTGAAATTTGAAAATATGAAAAAAAAAGAACAAATGTGTATTTATAAGTATTGAAAAAAATTATTTAAAAATTTTTAAAAAAATTTAAAAAAATTATTTTTGGCGGGCCGGACCAACAGACCTAGATATATAGTCCCACCCTGACCCTAATCCTAGGATTGGGCCGAGTCTAGGTTTGGTTCAGGCTCGACCCATTATGCCACCTTTGGATAGAGATGAGAAAAAGAGTAAACAAAATATTGTAATCAATCACCTAAGGTGGGTTGTCTGACACTAACCCTTACTGCGTTTACTAGGGATATTTCACATAGCCATGGGCTTATAGCCACTAAGCTAAAAGTAATTTTTAGACGAGGAAATTAAACCATATGCGACCTTTTTTTGAAAAAAAATTTAAAAAATATAGCAGGTTAGGTTTTTATTTTTTTTCTAATTTCTGTATTGTACTCTTTAGAAAAATATCATTTTCTAAAATTATTTTCTAGAAAAATATCATTTTTTAAAATGGTAATTAGTTACCAGTATTTGAAAAAGTCATGGTTACTAGTTATGGGTTATAACACATTCTTTTTCATTTGTTGTTCCTTGGTTGTTTCTCTTTTTTTGTATTTTATTATTTTTCTTATTTCCTGTACTAGTTAAAATATTTTTTTCTTCCTTTCTTCTTTTTTTTTTTAATTTTAAATATCTTTGGTTACTAATATTTGAAAACTGGTAACTGATTACTAATTACTATTTTAAAAATTATATTTTTCTAAATTATTTAAAAAAATGCAGTACATGATTTGGAAAAAAACTAACCCCCTATATTTCTGTAATTATTTTGTGTTTTGCACGTAAAAGTCTTAAAACCCCTTTTAAAATTTGTTAGGTTGTTCTCAATTTTAAAAAGATTAAAATAATAATTTTATTTAGGGCTTCTTACCAAAAAAAAAAAAAAAAAAAAAACCAAGCTCAAAATCTGAAAAATTGAAAAACTCTGCGTGAATCGAACTTTTTGAAAAATACCAAATTTATTTAGAAATATATCATGTTTTTAAAAGTTTATTTAGAAACAAAATATTTTTCAAAACTATTCAGAAAAATACCACTTTTCCTTCAAAATTCGTATTTTTCAAAAGTATTTGAGGTAATCAATCGGATTACTTATAGTAATCAATCGAGCTATTTTAGGTACAAGCTTGTTACCTCAAGTAATTTGACCGGTTATCTCAAGTCACTTTAAATTTGTAAGAAGTGTTATTTTTGTTTTATATATTTTTAAAAGTGGTATTTTCAAAAGAAATCTGAGATTTTTCAAACATTTTAAAATTCAGGATTTTTGTCATTTTTTTGTTGTAATTTTACCATATAAAATCAAATTTTTTTATTTATCAATCAAATAGCATATTACAATCACTAGTTAACATGAAAAGTAAATTAGAAAATGCTCATAACAATAAACAAATAATCCACATTGAATTCTAATAATGAGCACGGAGGAAACACATAACCAACATAAGTAAAACTAGAGCTCTGTGAGGGATTCTCCTTCACTATTTTAATCACCCTCCGTCACCAAAATGGATCGTTTAAAAATCTTGTAGAAATCAATATATTTCTAAAAGGATCTCTTGTATGATATAATCTTCCATTTCTAATCTTCAAAGTTTCAAATCTAAAAGAAAACTACACAATATTACACAACAATAATAAAAGTAATGAAATCAATGCATATTTAAAATCATGTGCGATAGAACTATACATGGTAGTATATCTCTTCGTATATGAGGAAGAATTATTGAAAAGGAAGATCTAAATCCATCAACATATGTCTTGGATAAGTAGGAGATCAACCTGCTGTTTGCAAAGAAATAGTAGTGGGAATAACCTCGTCAAACCCTAACATCTTAAAGAAATAGTAGTGGGAATAACCTCATCAAACCCTAACATCTTAAACACAGACAATGGCATAAGAATGGTGCTAGTTCTAATAGTGGTGTCAAAACGGGCGACACTAATGGATTGACATAGGCACGGTACAATTATAAGCCAGTACGATACGATTAGTAAATTTACCCGGTACAGCATGACACGATTAATAATCGTTTCTGTACCAGAATGACACGATAAGTAAATGTGTCCGGGTCGGCCCATCACAGGCACGACATACGAGATTATAGGCATGATTTAGAAAAATAATTAGTTTGCAAAAAAATACTTAAATTAAAATTATTTTAACTTTTTTAGGCATAATTTTAATACAATAAGTGTAAAATATGGTGTCGAAGATTCTCACATGCATATTAAGCCAATAATAAACATATTCTTATTGCATATGAGGCATCTAAACGTCATTAATACTAATTCCATAGTAACATTCTCATTCCTTATGTTATGTGTTTTTACACTTATATTATTATATTAATGATTGTCGAAATATTCTGATAAAGTGTAAAGGTTTAATATCCTCAAAGAGAGAAAACTCGGTATGCTAAAAGAATAAAAAATATATTTATGAATGCAATACTATGTGCATATAGATTAAAATCATATTTGTTGATAACTTGAACAAATAATAATTTTTCGATAAAATATATTTTTCACGTATTTCAAAGCCGAATTCACTATGAGTTCAATACGTCAAATAACTTTAATTCAATTTCTAGGACTTATTTATAGAACCCTATTTATCAGCTCCAGGTAAGTATGAGGCAGCATTCACAACACTGATATGTTTATATTGCGCTAAGCTAGCTTAGATTCAGCTTAATTACGTAACATCATTTTTTGGTATTCTAATAATTGAATACTAATACTATGTTTCTATTATTAATTGGATTCTAATTGACTTATTTTTTATGATTAATAATTGGTTATGGGGCTAGGTTCTACCAGATTATAAGAAGGTTGGTCATATGGGATTACAAGTCAAAGTATGACTAGATTTCATCTTCTAAGTTAGGCTTCACTGTTTTATTCTACACTTGAGCACATGAGAATAGCCAACAATATGGTGAGTAAGCTAAGAATATTTTAAAGCCGAGCACATAGAAAGTTAGGTGTGAAATACCGAAAATACCCCTTAGAATTTAAGTTATATTTTTTCTTAGCCAATAAGTGATGATTTTGAACCAAATAAATCTAATCAGTTTCTTTTATTTTCTATCAAGCCACTACCTAAACCTTTCAGATCTTTTCTAGAATTCTATCAAATTCTCTTAGCCATTTCCAAGAGTTTCTAAGTGGTAGAACTCAAGTTAGAGTTCTAGAAAGCAAGATAGATCAAAACTAGTCAAGGTAATTCTATCAATTCTTCTTTCTAGGTTTTGTTTTCTTATTTCAATTCTCTGCTTGCTGCCACTTAACTAATAGTTCTTTTAGATCTTCTTAAGTCCTAAAATCAATTTCAAAGCCTTAGGAATCAGGTTAGTAAAGGGAGAAGGGAGAGATACAGTAAAAGCTTAAACTAGTCAATATGAGGTTTATGTGGGATTTTAGGTTTGCAATTAAAACTTCTTGCTTCAACTTCAAAAAAAAAGTTCTTATTTGATAAATAAAGGTTCTAGAAACCTATAGATATTGTTAAAAATATAGAATTTAAGTAGAGAATTAAAGTTAGACTTAAGGTTTTAAAATTTGTTATTTGTAGATTTAAATATTTTTATTATTGGAATAAGTTGTCTACACTTGTAGTACAATTTCTTTACTTGGAATGTGTAAGATATTGATTCCTTTATATATATTACATCCATTTACTTGCTAGTTGTGATTATATATATAAGTGAAAAATTTGTTTTAAACTTTGTTTAAAACCAAAAAAGAGTTCAAGAGTACTTATGTCATTCTATGTAATTCTTTTTGAGGTGCATATATGGATGGCTAGTAAAATATTATTACAGATTTAAAACCATGACTTTAATCATGTGAAATTGTCTTAAAAATAGGAGAAATTCTGTCCAAATTTTTGCAAAATCAAATAGTACCATTTAGAGGCAAGCGGACTAGTTTTAAAAAATTATGTATAATTTTGGATTATTTTTGTACTAATAAACTAGCATTCATTTTCGATACTTTTGAATAGTTTTTTATGCTAGTTATTGGCTGCTAAGTACTTCAAATGATTTGTAGACTTCCAAGTTATTTTATAATCAAGTTTCCTAATTTGGTGATAGTTTTGATTTCGGTCTTATTCAAGTATCTTGTTATATTCATTTTAGTAAAATATGCATCTTGAATAAAAAAAATTCATGACAGGTAATTGGCACACTAGTCTTTCAAAAATATTGACCTTTTCCACTATCAATTTCTATTTAGGACATATGGTAAGTAAAAACTTACAACTGCTTCACAAAAACTACCTAGAAGATGTCACTATATGAAATTTACTTATTCTTGAAAGTTATTAAATGGCATGTGCATGACACGTTTTGTATGCAAATTGAGAATTTCACTACAGAATATTTGAAAGTGAGTACTATTATATCAATTTTATAAGATAATTTTTAATTGTAATTGCTAGTTTGTCAAAACTGGATAGGTAAGTTTGTTGATTCATACTCTCCCGTTGAAACGGGACTTGCAGATCTTATGACGTACCTTATTAAAGCGGGACAATATTAGTGCAGAGTAGGGTGCCCCTTTGATGATGGAAGGAGGTTTAAAAAACCTCGCACAACGGTCGCACCTTATTTTTACTCTTAGCTAGGGTTTCTATACAATGTTATCATGACCTATAGACTTACATGACTATCTATGTGCTAAGGGGCACAACTATAAATATTTTTTTTTTTCGAAAAAAATGCATAGACTCAAATGTTTAAAAAAAAAAGTGTACAATAGGAACTTGATGAGATTTTAAAGTATACATGAGCATGTATAGTTTTTACTTGCTGAGCTTTCGCCTATTTTAGTCTTGTGATGCATATGAATAATTATATTTTAGTGTTAACTAGCTGGTTATCTAGCTTGCTTTTTGTCGCCATGATCATGTAGATGTAGACAAATTTGACCCACAGATGATGTTTTTGTATTACAATATTTTGGATGTAATTAAAATACTATAGCTGACGCCAAAATAGATTAATGAAAACCTCTTTTGATTATACATTTTGTAAAGATATTTTCAATAAGAAATATCATGCTATTGCTTTTGTTAAAGGTTTTGGAAAGTTTAAATTTTCCTATCTTTTTATAAAACTAAAGATATAGTTTAAGAAAGAATAATAGTTCATAGTTTGACTATATATGGCAATATAGTTGAACTAGAAAAACTAAAGATATGGTTTAAAATAGAATAATACTTCATAGCTTGACTATATACGATAATATAATTTAACTAGGGGGTGTTACGGTATTGGTATCAGAGTAGAGGTTTAATTGTTTCTGATGATTGCCTAAATGTATAATCATATGACAAAAAGCTTAGTTAACCAGTAAGTTTTAATTTCTTGTATTTGCATTAAATTTAATGCCATATGTGATGATATGTTATTTTTTTTATTATTGGTTATTATGCTTCGTTGTAAGTGAAAGAGCAACTATATAGGGAATCATGCCAAGGGCTAAGGGTTTAAACTAGTGAGCGAATAGGTGATAGGAGAGGTACTACTGAAATTGAGACCAATAAAGATGTTACTATAAATCGGCTGACAGATTTGGTTAAGACATTAGTAAGACAATTGGAAAGGCTTAAAGAAAAAGAGGAAAGACATAGAGAACAAGTACTACCATAGGCTACAGGTAGACAAGAAAACTATGAACCATCTTATGAGAGGTTAAGAAAGAATAAGTCTCGAGCTTTCAAGTGAAACTGATCCATTATCGGCAAAATTCCTAATGAGAAGAATGTCTCATGTGCCACTTTTATGTTTCAGATTGATGCTAGACATTGGTGGGATTCGATGAAGTCCATTACTGATATTAATAGGCTTACTTGGGAGTAGTTTAAGGAAATATTATATAGGAAATATTTCAGCAATGCACATAGGATAATGAAAGCTGCTGAATTTGTTAATCTGAAATAGAAAAGTATGTCTATTAGTGACTATATAAAGAAATTTGAAGAGTTATCTCGATTTTCTCTGCACATGGTGAGTACAAATGAGTAAAAAGTAAACTAATTCTTACAAGGGCTCAAGGCAGAAATTTATAGAAATATCAAGATATATGCTCATAAAGATATGCCGTATACTAAGGGTACAAGTAAATCTCTTGAAGCAGAAGAGGCTGAGCTAAGCATTATTAAAGCTTAGAAAATTCGCAAGAATATAAATGTAGAAGATGATCTCAACCAGGGGCTAGTGAAAAATAAAAGAAAGTGGTAAAAGAATCAAAGAGAAAGACAAGAGCCCCCAAAATACAAAGCTATGGGCCAGCAAACATAATCAACTATAACTCAGAGGACTATTTGTCTTAAATGTGGGAAGACTCATTGTGGAGAATATTTAATGGGTTCTGGTGCCTGCTTCTTATGTGAAAAATCTGGATACTTTGCAAAGAATTGTCTAAATACTACAGATGAGCAGAAGAAAGTCCTAGCTCGTGAGTATACAATGACCAAAGAAGATGATGAGGTAAACCCATCTATTATAGTAGGTGAGATTCTTATCTTTGGTATTCCTACTTATGCATTAATAGACTTAGAGGCTACATATTCATTTGTATCACCGGCATTTGTGAGAAAATTGGGCAAAACACCATAATACTTGAATTTCAAATATTGTGTGACTATTTCATAAGGAGAAACTTCATATTCTGATCAAGTTCTTAAGGTCTGTCGAATCCAAATAACTGACAAAGACTTGTGTGTAGATTTGATAATATTTGATATGCAAGATTTTAAAGTTATTTTGGGTATGGATTGGTTATCTAAATAACATACTACTATTGATTGCTATAAGAAGAGGGTAATGTTTTAGTCACCAAGTATTAGAGAAATTCACTTCTGTTGGTACTAGTGGAAACTTGATTATTCCAATCATTTCCTCAACAAAAGCAAGGAAGTTACTAGAGATGGGATGTATAAGTTACTTGGGAAATATAATGAATACTAGAGAAGAGTTAAAAATGAAGCCTGAAGTACTTGTAGTTAATGAATATCTTGATGTATTTCCTGAAGATTAGTCTGGGTTACCACCTAATAGAGAGATAAAATTTGTTATTGGCTTATTGCCCGGTACAATTCCTGTCTCCAAGGCACCTTATAGCATGGCTTTAACTGAGTTAAAAGAATTGAAAGTACAGTTACAAGAATTATTAGACAATGGTTTTATTCGCCTAAGCTTTTCATTATGGGGTGCTCTAGTTTTGTTTGTAAAAAAAAAGATAGGATTACGAGGCTTTGCATTGATTATAGAAAGCTGAATAATGTCATAATCAAAAATAAGTATCCTCTAACCAGAATTGATGATTTGTTTGATCAACTGCAAGGAGCTTCTATGTTTTCAAAGATTGGCTTAAGATTAGGATACCATTAGTTAAAAATTATGGAGAAAGACATTCCAAAAATAGCTTTTAAAAACATATATAGACACTATGATTTTTTAGAGATGCCTTTTGGATTAACTAATACCCCAACTACTTTCATAGATATGATGAATAGAGTATTCAAGGATTTCTTAGATAAATTCATTATAGTTTTCACCGACGATATTCTTATTTACTCATGCTCAAGAGATGAGCATATAGAATATCTGAAGACCATTTTGAGAATTCTTAAGGAAAAATAGTTATATGCTACGGTTAAGAAGTGCGAATTTTGGTTAGAGAAAGTTATCTTCCTTGGTCATGTGATTTCTGAAAATGGTATTTCTATGGATCCAACGAAAGTTGAAACTATGAGTAATTGGCTAAGACTTACAAATATTTCGGAGATTCGTAGCCTCTTAGGATTAGTTGGTTATTATAGAAGTTTTGTAGAAAAGTTCTCGAAGCTAGCTTCTCCATTGACTCATTTAACAAGGAAGAATATGAAGTTTCAATAGAATGATAATTGTGAAAAGAATTTTGAGAAATTGAAGTATTTTTTGGTAATAGCTCCTATACTTTCTATATTATCTAGATCATGAAGATTTGTTATTTACAATGATGTCTCGAAGAATGGAAAAATCATTGCTTACACTTCTAGGAAATTGAAGGAATACGAAAAAAAGTACCCTACTCATGATTTAGAGCTAGCAGCAGTTGTCATTGCACTAAAACTTTGAAGATATTATCTTTATGGGAGAAATATAAGATGTATACAGATTACAAGAATATCAAGTACTTCTTTACCCAAAAGGAACATAATACAAGACAAAAAAAGATGGCTTAAACTAGTAAAAGATTATATGTAATACCCCCTAGTTTAACCATATTGTCATATACAGTCAAACTATGAAGTATTATTCTTTCTTAAACATTATCTTTTATTTTGATAAAAAGGTGGGCAAATTTTAAACTTTCTAAAACCTTTAAACCAAAGCAAATGTATGGAATTTCTTGTTAAAAGTGTCTTTACAAAATGTAAAATCAAAAGAGGTTTTCACCAGTCTATTTTGCCATCACAGTAGTATTTACATTACACCAAAATATCTCAAAATAAAAATATCGCCCACAGGTCAAGCTCATCTATATCTGTATGATCATGGCGACAAAAGACAAGCCAGGCAACCAGCTAGTCAATACCAAAATATGCCTCATCATCTGCATCACAAGACTAAAATGAGCTAAGTAAAAACTATGCATACTTATGAATGCTTTAAAATCTCATAAAGTTCCCATTGTATCCTTTTCTTTCTTAAACATTTGAGTCTATATATTTTCCTTATAAATTATTCTTAGTTGGGCCCCTTAGCACATTGCTTGTCCCGTAAGTCGATAGGCCGTGATAACATTGGGCGGAAACTCTGGCCAAGAGTAAAATAAGGTGCGACCGTCGTGTGAGGTTTTTTTTTTGAAAACTCCTTCCCTCATCAAAGGGGTATCCCACACCGTGCTAATATTGTCCCGATTCAACGAGACATATTATAAGATCTGCAAATCCCGCTTCAACGGGAGAGTCTGCATCAACAGACTTACCTATCCATCTCCGACAGACTAACAATTACCATTAAAATTTATCTTATAAAATTGGTACAATGGTACTCACTTTCAAATACTCTTATAATAAAAGTCTCCATTTGCATGCAAAACATGCCATGCACATGCCATTTCATAACTTTCAGGAATAAGTAAGTTTCACATAAATACATCTTCCATATAATTCTTGTGATGCAGTTGTAAGCCTTTACTTACCTCGTGTCCTGATTAGGAATCGATAGTGGAAAGAGTCAATATCCTCTAGAGATTGGTATGCTAATCACCTGTCATAAATTACTATTATTCAAGATGCACATTTTACAAAAAGAATGCATTAAGATACTTGAACAAGACCGAAATCAGAACTTTCACCAATTTAGGAAACTTAATCTTAAAATGACTCAGGAGTGTATAAATCACTTAAGGTACTTAGCAACCAATATCTAGCATTGAAAAACTATTCAAAAGTAGTAACATATGAATGCTAGTTCATTAGCACAAAAATGTTCCAAAATGGCACCTAATTTTCTAAAACTAGTTCATTTGCTTCTAAATGGTACCATTTGTTTTTAAAAATATTTGGACAGCACCTCCCCTATTTTTAGGACATCCCCACATAATTAAAATCATGGTTTAAGACCTGTGATAGTAATCAACAAACCAATTCCCACACATATAAATCAAAAGAAACACCTAGGATAATATAGAAGCACATTTTAAATCTTTTTCGGTTTAGACAAGTTTAAAACAATTTGTGCACTTGTCTATGGCTATAAACAGTAGCTAAATTAATGGAATAAATAATAGAATCCATGACATATCCATTGTAATTTGAGGAAATCAGATTACAAGTATAGAAAGCTTAATACATCCACGGAAACACTTGAATACACAATTAGCAATTTTGGGGCTCTAGGTATAACCTGAATTCTCCACTTAAATTCTATATTTCTAGCAATATATAAGGGTTTCTAGGACCATTATTAATCAAATAATTGCTTTGGTTTAAGGGCTAACACAAAAGAAATTAACTATAAGTTCAAAATCATACATAATGCTCACTTTGACTAGTTTGAGCTTTTGTTGGAGTTCTTGCCTTCTACCTCTACCAAACTGATTCTCTAGGCTTAGAATTAGATTTTTGGACTTAAGAAGACGTGAAGAAACCATTATTTAAGTGGGAACAAGTAGAGAATTGAAATTAAAGGACAAGACTTAGAAAGAAGAACTTAATAGAATTACTTTGACTAGTTTTGGTGTATCTTGCTTTCTAGGGCTCCAATTTGAGTTCTACCACTTGGAAACTCTTGGAAATGTTTGAGGGAAGTTGAGAGAAGTTAGAAAAAGCATTGGAGAGTTTCAAGTCATGGCTGGAGAGAAAGGGAAAGCAAATGACCAGATTTGACCCAAAATCAACACTTAATGGCTAAGAAAAGGTATAACTTAAATTCTAAGGGGTATTTTGGGTATTTTACACATTAATTTCCATGTGTTCAGCTCTAGAACATCCTTAGCATAGTCACCACATAGCTGGTCACTCCTATACACCCAAGTATAGCCAAAGTTGGTGAATCCTACCTTAGAAAGTGAAAACTAGTCATACTTTGACTTATGATTCTATATAGCCAATCTTATTGTAATTTGGTGGAACCTAGCCCCATAACCAATCATTAAGCATACAAATAAGCCAATTACACTCCAATTAATAATGCAAACATAGTATAACTTTCATAATTATATTCTTTGTTCTTTTAGCACACTGAGCTCTCTCTCTGAGGGTATCGAACCTTTACATTGCATTGGGACACTTCGACAATCATTAGTGTAATAACATGTATGTAAATGCACATGACATAATGAATGAGTATGTTACTATAAAACTACTATTAACAACTTCTAGATGCCTAATATGCAATTAGAAAATATGTATTATTGGCTTAATATGCATGTGAGAATCTTGGGCCCACATTATAACTGTGAGATTAACTATTATCCAGGAAAAGCCAATGTGGTTGATGCACTGAGCATGAAATCATTACTGCTATGACTGCTAAGTATATTGATATGAAACATCTCTTAATGAATTTACATAATTTATAGTTAGAGATTTTGTATATAGGTTTAACAAAAAGGTTGGTAGCTCTTACTCTTCAACCAACAATTTTAGAAAGAATCAAACAAGACTAGAATACGGATCCCTATTTGATAAATTTAAAGAGTAAGATAGAATCTAGAAAAGAGGCGGCCTTCTAGATTTCTTGTACTAGTGTAATTAGATATAGAAATAAATTATGTGTACCTGATAGAATTGTTAGAAAAGAGATATTGACAGAAGTTCATATCACTTTTTACTCTATGCATCGTGGTACTACAAAGATGTATAGAGACTTAAAAATACATTACAGGTAGCATGGTATGAGGAAAGATATTGCTGAGTTTGTAGAGCAGTGCCTCACTTGCCAGCAAGTCAAAGTTGAACATCAAAGACCTGCTGGAAAATTAAAGCCTTTGAACAATACCACAATGGAAATGAGAAAATTTTGCTATAGATCTTGTTATTGGATTTCTTAAGACAAATAAGGGACATAATGCTGTTGCTGGTGATTTGACCTAACACTTAGGAATAATCATACATACATGCAAATATGGAAAACACATGATCACATCATGAATGCAGAAGAAAAATTAGCAGATTTAGGTTTTAAAATTTTTACGTGAAAATAGTTTTCATAACCGTAGTATATGCATATATCATATACATGATCATGTATAACATAAATCAAATCTAGAAACATAAGCCCTAGAGATGAGATTAGAATTTACCTCTTGTAATGTGCTCCTCTTTGATCTCCTTGTTGATAGTGATCAAATATTCAACCCTAGATCTTCTTGTCTATACTCTTGCTCTTGGTTGATGAGGTGAGTCAACACCAAGTTGAATTCTTCGTTTGAGAATGATCAAGAACACCTTCTTAATCTTTTGGAATACCGAGATATGAGATGAGATTGTGAGGTTAAAGGAAACTTTTTCTTCCTCACTTTTACTGAGCTATGCGTGTAACTCTCTCTCTCTTTCTCTGCCTCATGCATGTAGTACTAGTGTTAGGGTTGTGCAGTTTTTTCTCTCATATATCTTATATATATGGGGCTTAAAACTGCTAATATCATATATCTCATGTAGTACTAGTGTTAGGGCTGTGAAGTTTAGGCTTTAGGTGTATTTTCATAAATATGTCGAACTCATGTTACTTATTTATAAATGTACCAACTTCTGTGTAGAATCATTATTTTATATGGTTTCATGAAACTAATATCACAAATACCACTAATCAATTAGTGAGCTCTGTTGAGTTAGACAAAGGACTAAATAAATCCAAATAATCTAAGCTCTAATAGTATAATAAATATATAATAACTCTTATTATGGTATTTATATAAATACTATTAGTAAATAAAACATTCCACTAAAGTCTCAACATTGCACTCTTAGATTAAATGTCATATATTTTATAGAGATTTAATTAACTAGCCTTGATTAACTGATCTATCTAACATATTCTATACCACATATAGAATCCCTATACAACGTCGTAGCTAGATAAGTGAAATTATCGTAACACCCCTCTAACACATATTTATCTTTAAGTTACAATCTTTCTATCAAGGAATAATGTTGTCGATAATTTTATTCTCAATGGCCATTTAGACAAAATTACCAATCAATTCACAAAGTGAATACTAAGATCTTAGATTTAATTATTCCATGAATCTTGAAAAACCTTAAAGTGGTATTAATATATAGTGTCCTTAACTATTTGGTGTTCAGCCATAACCTCTAATATGCCAGAGTCTACCTCTAATTTCATAGAGACTATTCCTTTAACAAATCAAAAGGCTATAACCCATGAAAGTAAGTCTAATCAAATATTAAGGATTAAGATCTATATGCTAAGAGCTAGTTTGTAGTAATAGAAGAACTGAGTTACTGTACTCTAATTCTTTATATGACCTAATCCAGTTAAATAAACATAACTTATTTATGCTGTACTAGTGTTTCTATAAGAAGTCAGAGACTTCAATGATTTGAGATACATAATTCCCATTGAGATAGATAAATACTACGATCTTTAGTAAATAATATATTCCATCTTTATTTATAGATTATAAACTAATTAATTTAGACTTAGATAAAAAAGCAAGTCTCTCGATAATTAATACTTAATCATATTTATTTCTTTACACACAAGTAAAATCATAGAATCTTTTTTCAGATAAATAAAATATTTAACAGAGATAGTTTAACCTAGCAAATATCATAATTGCATATTAGAGAAAGTTATTTACAATAAAACAGTAAAATTAGAAATATTCTTTTTAGGATAAATATCCCAATAATCTCCCATTTGTCCAAAAAGCAATTACTCAAATTAACATACTAAAAGCCTAAAACAATGTTCTAAATGACCGAAATTAATAAATAGCAAAATTAATTAACAACTTAAAAGACTAAGAAAAGAAATGAAGGTCATAAGCTCTCTTTTCATTGTTATCTTGATAGACTTCCTTCTTATCCTCCAAAAAGTCTCCACTTCTGTTGATGAAGGTAGTATTAGTAGATTATCTATAAAGAAGGTAGCCTTTCTCTTCCTTCGAGTAGCTAATCAGAAAATATTTTTTTGAATTCTTATCAACTTCATCTTCCACTTTCTTGCACGGATATGCTTCACAAACCCATACCTTTAGATGCTCTAAGCTCTCTATATAGTCCATCCATATTTGAAAAGGTGTTGAAGTAACTTTATCTGATAGAGTGAAGTTGAGGATATGCGAAGCCGTCTTCAAAGCATAATCGCAATCCCTTTACGACAACAGTGACTCCTTGTACATCATCTCTATAGTATGCTTGAGTCTGATGTTGTACCTCTCAGTAGCTCCTATACGACTATGCTCATAGATAGTGGCATATTCGTAGGGAATAGCAAGATCAGCTAGTATTGGTCTCAGCAGATCACATAGAGAATCCATATCTCTGTGTTCAATTTCAATCTTGAACTTCTTGCCCTTGGTATCGTATTGCATCCACACCTTTCTATCGAACTGATTGAAAGTGTCTAGGACTTCATCATATTTCTTTAGAAGATATACTTGACCGAAGTCTAAATATTCATCAACAAAAGTGACAAATAATGTATACTTGTTGCAGAAAACTACCTCTATTGGTTCACAGATATGTACATGCACGCACTCTAAACATGCTTCAGCTTTCTCATAACAAGTAGCAAGATGATGCTTGTAATTTACAGGTTTCTTGCAATCTTCGTAGTCTATGTCATTGCTGATATCTACTTCACGTAAGTGACTCAGCTTCATAAGTCTGCGAATTTCTAAGCATGACATATGTCCAAGTCATTTGTACCAATCGATAGTATTGCGCTCCTTCTGAATGTCTTTCACCATCTCTTAGAGTTTACTAATGCTCATTATTGAAGATAATGTACTTTATGGCTTAGAGGTAAGGACATAGAGTCTATTATGCATTTCTCCCATAGAATACATAGATTGTTATAGAAAACATGTACCTTCTTGTTAAACACAAAGCGGTAGCCTTCTTTAAACATCTTCGATACCGAGAGAGTATTCATACTATACTCCGATGTGTAGTAGCAATCTTTTATGATTATGGAGCTATAATTGATTTTCAAGTAAGCATTGCTCATGCCTTTAATTCAAACTCTTCGATTGTCTATAACTTCCACACAATGACCAATATCAATTAAATGATTTGGTTCAATGAATCATTTCTTGTTGTTACTGATATTGACACTAGAACCTAAGTCCATTAGCCAGAGATCTCACACATCCTCAGTTGAGAGAGATTTTCTTGGCCTTCCAGACAATCTGACTACTAGAGAAGTTCTTAACCTCTTTTCAGTAGAGGAATCCTCAGGTTAATTCGTAAAGATATCCTATAGTACACATAGAATAAATTAAGAAACATAAATGTAATGACATATAATCAAACAAAAAAAGTATGTGTTATGCTCTTATTGGTAATTTGGAGACTAAGGATAAACTATGGATAAGTATGCAAATTATGATCCTCTTAGTACTCAACTAAGTTTGCTAGTTTATTTGAATATGTAACAATTTAGAATACTTAACACTAAATCTATCAAGATAAAATTCTTGTGAAGAATCTTTAAGATTGTCGCAAATATTCAAGGTATTTTGACCTCAAATAGATTATAAGTTATCTACGGGTAATTATGTGAATCTACAAGTCAAATGTGAACAATTCACTTTAGACAAAAAGACCAATATCTCATATTCCAATTTACTAGTTACCCTGCTTATCAGTCTATAGAATTGCTAACATAGCTCCTACGGGAGGTTAAGTATCCTATGTTGAGTGTGTAACCATCATTTCAATTTATAAGCTTTCTTATATAATACAGTCTCCTACGGGAGATCAGTACGTAAAGTCTACTCACAAATTTATCTTAAGAGATTTAATACTAGTAATACTTAGATGAAAACCTTCCTACCAGAGTTTAGCAAGATTTCGAGGCGAGGCACATCTTTAGAACTATTGAACCAATGATGGAGACCATGGATATCTCATACCCACTCCTACTCAATCTTTTAAAATTATAAGAATTCCTGATTTTAACCAGTTATCTAACTTACTTAGTAACCACAAAATCAATTATGTATATCTAATTATACAACTTAGAGAGAATGAGCTAATTTAAGACATTATGATATACTATTCTAGATATAGTGCTATGATCGAATAATTATTGTCTAAAGCTTAAGTGCTAACACCATATATTATATATCTCATGTATATAAAAGTAGACAATAAAAGCATATAGGACATAATAATCAAGAAAGAAGGATTGTGAATTGTAAATTATTCAAGCAAAACTTTTCTAGAAGAAAATTCAATTATTTGGTCAATATTCTTCAAACAAAGATAAATAATTGAAAAACGATATTTAAACCAAGTCCTGTATGGAATATTAGTTTTGAAAAATCTAACTAAGAAACTTTAATCGCTAAATGATTCAACCAATAATTTTAAAGATTCTTAGTAGAATAATTTAATCAAATTAAATTCTAAGTGCATTTATAAAAATAAGTAAACAAATGTAAAAACATTTTGTATAGAATTTTTACAAATAACTATAATTACAAGTAATAAATATAAACAAATTTATATATTGTTGTGCGGTCTAAAAACTAGATGTTGGTCAATGCTAAAAAGAGAAAGTTAGCGACTAAGAGGATGTGTCAGGTTGCACGAGTAAGTTAAGTGCGACCTCTTCCGAGTAAGTCGAATGCGATCTCCCTCCGAATAAAGTGCGACCTCCTCCGAACAAGTTAAGTGCGACCAGAATGAAAAGGAAACTAGACTAAGCTTCGTCAAGCGGGGTAATCTACAAAGAAAGGGAAACAAAAGTTTCTCTTTCAAGATCGACCAGTCGTCTTATTTAAATTATTATCCAATTATATTGTTGCTCAAATTGTATTTTCTGATTATACACTTACTCGTTTTCACAATTGGGAAACATTGAGCTACCTTCACCTATATAAGGGGAGTTCAATGTTGTTGTGAGGGACTTTTGACTTTTGAACTTTTTGGACTACTTACTTCTTTCCAGACGACACTCTGTACTTTTAGCTCTTGGAATTCTAACCTTGAGATTTAACAAAACTCTTGTAATTATCCAGAAAATAGTGAAAAATAGTAGACGTAGGATCATCTTTTTTGGGGCTGAACCACTATAAAATTCTTGTCTCTTTATTTACTTTGATTGATTAACCATTTTCACACACGAGCCACATCTTAAAATTTCCTAAATTCATTGTTGACAAAACCTCTGTCAACAATTGGTGCTAGAAGGAAGGCTATTCCAGTAGAAAAGTTTGTCAATTCCGCTTATTTCAACAATGGCAAACACCAGAAACACTACCAGAAACACCGGAACCAGCCAAAATCATCCCCAAAGCATTACTACTACACAAGTAGATCTTACTCAGGATTAACCTGCCATGACCGTGCTAGAAAATATTATCCAAAGACAGGATCGCATGGAGGAGGCACTGGTGAACCTTCAACAAATCACTAGTCAGATTAATGACTCTCTACGACGACTTGCTGAGGGATAGAAGGTGACTTCACCACAGCACGAACATCCCAGAGAACATCCTGCTCAACAACCTGAGAGAGGAATTCAGATCCTAGAGACAGGGAACTGCGACCAGCATAAAACCTGGCAAAAGCGTCATAGAGATCGCATCTCCAAGGGAAAAGACAAGGTTGCAGACTTGCCTTTGGAATCTAGTACTGAAAATTCGAGCACTAATCGTGATCGTGGACAACCTTCTTGAAGAGTGACCATCAATCGTGATTGTCTAAACAACGAGCAAAAACGTCAATCAATGAGTGTCTTTGAAAGGATTAGTAAGGAATCTCGACAGAATCCTACGAACCTGAGACAACATCTAGAGCAGCGACGTAGTCAGGAGCGATCCACATCGCATCACAACGACCGAAGTCGATCTTGTTGCACTATTTCATTAGAATCCCTACAAAGGTTGCAGTAGACCCAGCCTGACCAACCCGCCTTATATCGTGATAATGGCCAAAGGCCACTCCTACCACCAGTAGGAGAGAATGTTCTCCCTCTGAATGTCGATGTTCATAATTTGAGGATCGTATTAGATACACTTGCTGGCTAGGATGATGAGCTCGCTGATGGGTATCGTCAATTGCTATTCAGTGAGGAGGTTCTAACTACTACCTTACCTGCTGGATTGAAACTTCTCACCATAAACACTTTTGATGGAAAAACTGATCCGTAGGACCATATGGATCACTTCAGCGACCTGATGGAACTTCATCATGTCGATGATCTCGCACGTTGCAGATGCTTTGCTGTAACTCTCACAGGAGCAACAAAGAAGTGGTTCTAAGGACTCAAGTCTGGTTCAATCTCATCCTGACAATAGCTTCAGACTGCATTCTTGAGGCAACTCCAGACCGCAAAGAATTTTATTGTTCCACTGGTCAGTTTGTCTGCTATTCGATAAGGCCCGGAGGAAACTCTACTATCTTACCTAAATCATTTTACCTCAGAGTTGGCAAAGGTCAACAACCCACCTGAAGGAGGAGCTTTAACTCTAACGATGGCTGGGGTACGACCAGAGACTAAACTCTGGGAAGAGTTATTTGAGCGAGAATGTAGAACCCTTGAAGACTTCTATCGAAGAGTTGGTCGACATCTAAGGGTGGAATCTTCACGCGAGAATCTTCATAAGACGACAAAGGGAGGAGGAAAGGATGCTGCTAAAGATGCGACCACAAACAACAACAATAATGACAAGAAGTCGAACAAAAGGAGTAATGAACAATCGACTGACAAGTAGAACAAATAGAAAAAATAGGAGATTCCAAGAGCTCCTATGAGGTTCAACAACTATATTGAACTGAATGCACCCATAGATCATATTTATGCGGTCACCAACCAGCAGGAGCGGCATCGTCAACCGGAACAGATGAAAAGAGATAGAGCGAGGAGCGACCCCAATAAGTTCTGCCAGTATCACAATGACATTGGACACGATACTAATAACTGCTTTTCCTTGAAAGATGAAATCGAAAGATTAATTAAAGAAGGGCGACTGCGGCAGTACACTAAATAAAACAATGAAAGGCGAGAAGAATACCGACAGTAACCTCCAGAAATTCAACACGAGGTGTGAACTATTTTTGGAGGACCGCACGTTGGTGGAGATTCCAAGTGAGCATAAGATAGGTACGCATGAGAAGCATGACAACAACCATTAACTAATGTCATGCAGCTCGAGCAGTGACCACAAAAACTTTAACGGGTACCGGATATGGATATTACCTTTACGGAGCAGGATGCCAAGGAGGTCCATTACCCGCACAATGATGCATTGGTCATAAAGATCAACTGTGGAAGTACACAGCTATGGCGAGTATTGGTCGATAATAGAAGCACCGTCTACATCTTGTACTATGACGCCTTCAAGAAGATGAGGTTAAGTGAAAGTGACCTAAAGCCCGTTGTCACTCCACTTTACGGATTTACTGGTAACAGCATAATGCTTAGAGGCATGATTGAGTTAATGGTCAATATTGGAACTTATCCTAGGGTTTCAATGGTAATGACCCAATTCTTAGTTGTGGATTGTCCCTTTGCATTTAATGCTATACTAGGAAGACCAACACTGAGGGAATTTCGAGCTGTTACTTCAATCTACCACCTCACTATGAAGTTCCTAACTCAACAGGGAGTAGGCGAGGCAACCAATATGACCCGAGGGCTTGTTATAATAACTCAATAAAGCTCGTAACAAAATATATAACACCTCGTACAATGATGGTCCAGCTATAAGGAAAAGCATCAAGGGAAGCGTCAGGAGAAGCATCAAGCGAAGCATCAGCCAGAACATCAATCGAAGACCTCAACCCTCGAGAAGTCGATGAAGAGGTCAAGACTGGATTTATAGAAGACTTGGAAGATGCCGATTGATAGATCTTCAAAGGTTCTAAAAATCGGAGCAAAACTTCAAGAAACCGTGCGAGCTTCATTGATTGCTTTTTTAAAATCAAACTTGGATATCTTCACATGGCAACATTCGGATATGGTTGGGATTGATTCAAATATTATGTGGCATCACCTTAATATAGATACAACAAAGAAGCCTGTGCGGTGAAAAAGAATAGCCATGAATCCAAAATGCTACGTCGCATTGAAAGAAGAGGTAGAGAAGTTGCTCGAGATTGGATTCATTAGGGAATCTTTCTATCCAAATTAGCTAGCAAACCCAGTTTTAGTAAAGAAACCCAACGGGAAGTGGAGAACTTGTATCGATTTCACGACCTCAACAAAGCATGCCGGAAGGACAATTTTCCCCTTCCAAGAATCGACCAACTTGTAGATGCGACATCGGGGCATGAACTCTTAAATTTCATGGATGCATATTCTGGATATAATCAAATCCCCATGTATGAGCTAGATGAGGAGCACACTTCGTTCATAACTGACCAAGGATTGTATTGTTATAAGAAGATGCCCTTTGGACTCATCAACACAGGAGTGACTTATCAGCATCTTATCAATACAATGTTTGCAAAAACAATTGGCAAGACAATGGAAGTGTATGTTGATGACATGTTGGTAAAGTCGAAGAAAGCTAAAGATCATATCAAGCATCTTGATGAAATGTTCAAAATTCTTTGAAAATATCAGATGAGGTTAAACCCCCAGAAGTGTGCATTTAGGGTAGGATCTGGAAAGTTCCTGGGGTTCATGGTCAACCAACAAGGAATTGAGGCTAACCCTCAGAAGATACAAGCACTAATCGATATGCAATCCCCCGAAAACCCAAAGATGTGTAGAGCCTGGCAGGAAGAGTGGCTGCATTGAGTCGATTTGTATCTAGGTCAATGGATAAGTGCCAACCATTCTTTGAAATACTAAATGGTTCGAAGAGATTCGAGTAGACAGAAGAACGCAAGCAGGCATTTCAAGAATTAAAAGCACACTTAGGTTCTCCTCCACTCTTGTCGAAGCCAAATTCGGGGGAGAATTATATTTATACCTCACTGTTTCCAAATATGTGACAAGTGCTGCGTTAATTCGAGAAGAAGAAAAGATACCGCGACTGGTATACTAGATAAGTAAAAGATTGCTCGATACCGAAACAAGATATCCAGAGATGGAGAAGTTGGCATTAGCACTTATTGTCGCATCCAGGAAGCTTGACCGTATTTTCATGTGCACTCCATCAAAGTTTTCATAAATTTTCCATTAAAGTAGGTTCTGCAAAAACCCGAAGCTTCAAGACGACTACTTAAGTGGGCAATTGAGTTGAGTTAGTTTGACATCAATTTTCAACCCCGTACTGCAATTAAAGGGCAAGCTCTTGCAGATTTTATTGCAAAATTCACATATGATGTCAATCTTCCTATAGAAGTAATCGAAAAACCTACAACAGATTCATTAAGATTGTGGAAACTTTAAGTTGATGGATCATCAAACAAGAATGGAGCCGGTACGAGTTTAGTACTAATCAGTCCTGAAGGACACAATATTCATTATGCACTTCGCTTCAAATTTTCAGCGTCAAATAATGAGGCAAAATATAAAGCACTGATAGCTGGGCTAAAGCTCGCACAAGAAATGAAGGTCGAAATGATTGAGGTATACAGTGATTCCCAGCTGGTCGTTTGTTAAGTGATCGGCGATTATCAAGCAAGAAGAGAAAAAATGATGGCTTATTTAAAGGAGGTACAAAGACTCTTCTCGACATTTACTGCCTATAACATTCAACTTCTTCCTCGCATTAAAAATACTCGGGCAGATGCTCTAGCTAAGCTCGCCTCAACAAAAGATGTCGAATTACTAAAGGTGATCCCTGTCAAATTTCTTGCAAAAGTAAGTATTGAAGTAGAGCCCCAAATAACCATGCCGGTTGACAAGAAACCATCGTGGATGGATCCTATAATGAAGTATATACAAAATGGTGATCTCCTCGAAAACAAAGACGATGCAAAGCGACTTCGAATGAAGGCAACTCACTATGTCATCTATGACGAGAAGCTTTATCGAAGAAGTTTTAGTTCGTCGTTGTTATTATGTGTCGATGAAGAAAAAGCACATTACATTATGAGGGAAATTCACGAAGAAATATGTGGAAATCATTCCGGGGGGCAGGCACTTGTGAACAAAGTTCTAAGACAAGGGTATTTTTAGCCAACTATGAAGAAGGATACAATGGAATTTGCTAAGAGGTGTGACAAATGTCAACGATTTGCAACTATTCGTAGAATGCCACCTGTTCCTCTAACTCCAATGACCAGTCCATGGCTATTTGTTGTATGAGGAATTGATATTATTGAAATACTTCCATTGGCACGAGGTGGATTAAAATATGCAGTAGTCGCAGTCGATTATTTCACTAAGTGGACAGAAGCTGAAGTCTTGAGTACCATTTCCGCAAAGAAGATGATAGATTTTATTTACAAATCTATAATCTGCCATTATGGAATACCGCATACAATAATTTCTGATAATGGGAAACAATTTGACTGCGATGAGTTCCGTAACTTCTACGACAACTTAGGCATCAAGAAGAATTTTTCTGTTGTTATTCATCCACAAGCAATGGATAGGTCGAAGCTATAAACAAAATAGTTAAACAGAATATAAAGATGAAGCTGGAAGAGCATAAAACAGCTTGGCCAGAGTACTCCCTGAAGTGTTATGGGCTTATCGCACCACTCAACGAACCACTACTGGAGAGAGTCCATTCTCTTTAGCTTACGGATATGAAGCAATGGTTCTGGTTGAAATTGGTGCAAGCTCTCTACGATGGTCATCCTATGAGCAAGATCATAATAAAGCACTAATGAGGATTGAGCTCGATCTTTTAGAAGAAAGGCGCGAGCAATCTCAGCTTCGAATCGCTTCATATCAACAGTGTACTGCTCGATATTATAACTCTAAATTCAGAAGAAAGGGATTTGAAGTTGGTGATCTTATTCTTCAGCAAGTTCTACCTAATAATAAAGAGCACAGTGCTGGTGTATTTAGACCCTCTTAGGAAGGACCATATGTTATTGATGCCATCATTCGACTTGGGACATATAAGTTAGCTTGCACTGGTGGACAAAAGATCGAGCATGCTTGGAATATAGAACAACTTCGTCGCTATTTTCAGTAAATCTTCATGTATATCTTCATGTATATCTTCATGTAGTTTTAACGACCTGGGGGGCATCTTGTATTCATCNCGTCGCATTGATCGATAAGGATGTCTTCTCTTCGATTATTCAATTTGGTTCACCTTTATAGTTTTATGACAGTCTTCGAACACTATAAAACTCGGGGGGAAGTGGGATCAGAATGTTATTTCCTACTTGCTTCCTAAGGGACTATGCAAATGTCTATATAGAGGAGTTAGAATTTTAGATTGCCGAATTTCTAAAATTTCTTAAAATCTTAGGATTTTCTCCTCGCTTCATACCATAGCATGTCGTATTATGTAATTTCCCTCCTCGAACAACAAAATAACTAAGCAAAATATTCATTGTTCGATGTGACATATTGCTATATTACATTTTGCCATGGAACTTTTGAAAAACGGTATTGAGTTCGCATCACTTATGCTTACTATTTTCTTAAGTGACCTAACCTATCCTAACACTTAAAACCCGTTTTAAGTGTTAGATTCGAATCGCAATAGCGTACCAATCAGTCACCTAGTGATTGATTATTTGGCTAAATTATGTATCTTCATACTTCAATGTAGTTGTTTAATTATTTTGCAGGAATAAATGTCTAATAAGAAAGCATTTATTGATAAAGGCTCGCACCCGTATGTAAGCAAAGTATTACAAAAAAATTAAGGGACGAAGTCCACATTGCTTTGAAACTTTAAAACAAAAATATATAAAAGCTATGCACATGTGCTCGCTCCACTGTCTCCAGTTTTTGCAACTTCGGCTTCCTTCCCACTCTGGACAAGCTCGATCACATCTTCACCAAGGATGGTAAAGTCAAAATCCGGATGCTCACAGAAGATATTATATATTATGGTCGACGAGGCGATGTCACTAGCTTTTTCTTCGAGCTCCTTGCCTTCGGTGGCCTTGAACTCTTCTATAGCCTTATGAGCTGTTTCTGTGGTTGCCTTTTCTAGAATATCTGGATGCTCGGAGATTATCTTCTCAAGTTCTTTAATTTTTTCCTCGAGCTTCTCCTTTTCGAGCTTTTCCTTGGCCAGATCCTCAAATAGTTGCTGATTCTCTAGTTCGAAGGGTTTTTTCTCTTCCTCGCAAGCCTTCTCTGAGTCCTCGAATGCTTGGGTTATTTCTTCAACTTTTTCAGCCTTTTCAATACATTTGAGAACCGGGTCATGCATCAAGACAGCAGCTGCAGCAATCTGAAAATATAACACATCAATACCAGAAAAAGTGCGTTGAAGAGAGAAAAAGATGCTTCATCCTCGACCAGCCATCTTCAGTAGTAAAACGGTCGATGAAGGCCGTAGTCATACCAGCCTTCTCTGGCAGTTGGCGAAGGAGTGCAAAAAGCTCCTCGTCCTTATCGACTTGGCTCGGTCCCTTAGAAGTGGCCGTCTCTTTGGATGGCTTAGGTTGGCTCGCAGTTTGAGGCTGAGGAGGAGGCGACTTTTTGTTTCTTTGAAATGTCAACCTTCTCTTTCCCTTTCGTCGAAGGAGGTGTGTTCTCTGGTGTCTTGGACTTTGCTATTGACCCCAGAGTAGAAGGCAGTGCTCGCAGTCTGCTGCCAATAACCATTTTTGTATAAATATGCGAGTTAGCATGCGAGGTGACATAATTCGACGAAAAGAAAAAGAAAAAATAATTATCTTCTTGATGATGAGAAATTGGTGACGATGCAGGTTCTGAAGAGGATGATTCTGAGACTATAGGTGTGGCAAGTGCTTTTCGTTTCCTGGGTTTGGAAGACGAGGTAACCTTTTCCTTTTATTTTATCGGCTTCTTCTTCGAGCTCAAAGGTTTGGTTGGATGGACAGTAGAGTCTGGGAAGGCGGCTCCCCTTGGAAGCAGTCCATAAGTAACTAAGTTCTTTGTTGTCCCAAGCCTTTTCCAATTAAATTCTTTGATCAGAAAGTTGTTTATTTTATATACCCTTGCGAGCTACTCTCTAGAGAGTCCTGGTCGTTCCCTATTATCTACGATGACATACGAGTGCGATCAGAATAATATATTTATGTAGAGAAAGCAATAAGCTGAAAGTTACCTACTAGGGTTCTGAAAGAAGCTGTTATCTACGTAGTCAAAGTGGAAAAATGGATTTTTCTATTTTCCCATGTTGTTGCAGACCCTGTAGATAGTTTTTATGGCTTGGTTCGACCACTTGCTCACATAGAAGAAGCCGAAATCTAATGGGTTTGATTTCACTTGGTAGAACCAAGCGAACTTTTCAGGAATGGGGTCTTCTAAACCTAATTTATGGTATAGTATGTACAGACCTACCATATATCTATATGTATTTGGGGTTAGTTGAAAAGGGACGATTCCATAATAATCGACGATTAATTTTATATATGGATGAAGTGGGAGGTGGACACCGCATCTAAGAACTGCTTCTGAGAATGAGGCAATTCCACGAGGAGGTGTGTGTGGTCAATTGAACTCTGTGGGAAGGCAAAGAGAGACGTCGATTTTGTAGTTGCAAATGATCTTTCTGAGCTTGTTTGTTGAACAACTCATCTTTATATTAGTACAAGACCAATCTCCCTCTACATATTGGTAACCCATTGCGAATACAGGGGTATCTCTGATATGCCAAGGGCATTGGTCTTGAGGGAGGTCGCTTATGCGAGGACTACTTTGCCTGACCCCGGTTATTTCCACTTCAGGTTCTGGCTCAAGGTAGTCTTTGAGATTTATAGAGCTAACACTGGTATTGGAAGATTCTCCTGAGAATGCATTCCCTTCCCTAAAATCCTCACTAATAGACATCTGAAAAGAAATATGGACGGGTTTAGTCCTATGCAAGTATCAAGGATCTTCACTATATGCGAGCAGTTTTGGGGGGTTATCCTAGGATTGCATCAACAAGCTACTCATCGGATTTTTTCTAATCGATATACGGATTCATAAAAATTATTCGAGCAGTTTTTCGATAATTCGTCACTCAGCTGATTATGGTTTTCAAAAAATAAGGTTTCAGATCCTAAAATTCTTCTACGAGTTCGTCTGTCTGGCAATCATCTAAAGAGAGTCTATTCTATAAATTAATGGAGAAATTCTGAACAATTTCCATTTTTTTTAGTCCATCCGAATATGGGATGGGTTTATGTTCAGGACATTTAGGCTCTATGATTTATTGCTATTTCTAGAAATAAGATCTGTAAATGAGAGTTCTTGAAAAAAATGAAGAACAATAAGAGGGAAAGAGGATATATACTAACCTTTCTTCGAAAACGGAGGGATCAAGATAACGTTTGAAGGATTGTGGTGATAGTTTCGTCGGAGAAGAGGCTGAAGCTGTGCGAGCTGAAAAACAGAAGACGCCAGAAGGATTGCTTTATGGACACTTTGGGTTTCAGGAGAGAGAGAGAGAAACAGGAGGCGATAGGGTTTGAGTTTTGAAGAAGAGGCAGATTGATTTTCGATATATATGTCTCAAACATCATTAAATCACAGTCGTAGATCAAGGTATATAATTTTTACCTCTAAAGGTCGAAGATCACACGGGTGTTATATTTTCTGAAATTAAATCAGTATCTTTTGAAAATCTGAAACATCTCGATTTGAGACAACAGCTGGCGATATCACTGTCATTATGTCTGCTTGAAAATGGGAAAGTCTTCTTGAGTTTCGCTATTCTTCTAAAAAAAGTGACATGTGATTTTGTCTGTCAAGAAAAGGTACGCGTGATCCTGAAAGTGAGATTTGAGAGCTGGCGACTCTTCAAAGATCTCAAGCTTTGGTCATGACGTCGCATTTTTTAAGCTCGCACTTATCAGAGAAGGAAGCTCCATTTTGTCCTAAAGAACTAATGGAGCTGGGGGGCAATTATTGTGCGGTCTAAAAACTAGATGTTGGTCAATGCCAAAAAGGGAAAGTTAGCGATTAAGAGGACGTGTCAGGTCACACGAGTAAGTTAAGTGCGACCTCCTCCGAACGAGTTAAATACAACCAGAATGAAAAGGAAACTAGACTAAGCTTCGTCAAGCGGGTAATCTACAAAGAAAGGGAAACAAAAGTTTCTCTTTCAAGATCGACCAGTCTTCTCATTTAAATTATTACCCAATTATATTGTTACTCAAATTGTATTTTCTGATTATACACTTACCCGTTTTCACAATTGGGAAATATTGAGCTACCCTCACCTATATAAAGGTAGTTTAATGTTGCTATGAGGGACTTTTGACTTTTGAACTTTTTGGACTACTTTTTTCTTTCCGGACGACACTCTGTACTTTTAGCACTTGGAATTCTAACCTTGAGATTTAACAAAACTCTTGTAATTATCCAGAAAATAGTGAAAAATAGTAGACGTAGGCTCATCTTTTTTGGGGCTGAACCACTATAAAATTCTTTTCTCTTTATTTACTTTGATTGATTAACCATTTTCACACACAAGCCACATCTTGCAATTTCCTAAATTCATTGTTGGCAAAACCTCCGTCAACATATACATTCATTAATTTTCTTAAAATTAATCATTTCAAAACTAAAGAATGGTTTAAATAATTTTGCATAAAAAATTTAATCAAAAATTTTGAATCCTCTCACTCAATATGATAGTCATATTGAATTTATTTTGTAAAAACATAATTATCTCATAATTATCAAAATGCCTTAAAACACATAAAATATTACCAGAATTATCTTATAATTATCAATATTTTATGTCATGTACCATTATATAAAATATTACCATAATTATCAAATAATTAAAATACTTTATCAATCAAAATTAAAATATTTTAATCTCATTTAAATTAAGCTCTAATTTCCTTGCAAATCATGAAAACAAATAATTATCCTTATGTTATTATTATTATTTTAATTAAAATAATTAATCTCATTAATTAATATTAATTATGAATTATTAATAATATTAATAATTATTAAATAATTATTAAATAATAAAAATTAATCACATTAATAATGTAAAAACTCGAATTTTGGGAGGGTAATTTGGACATTTTACCAATTTCTGGATATAATATTGGGGGGATTAATTTGCAAAGGTTTTGTATAGAAGGACTAAATTATAATTTTCGGGGGGACAGAATTGATGGAGATTTGGAATTTTATGGACTTATGTGCAATTTTTAAAAAATTGCACAGCCCCATATATTCCCACTCACGTGGGTCTTTTTTCTTTATCTCTCTTTCTCTTCTCTCTCTCTCTCCCCGACATTCTCTCTCTCGGATCTCCCTCGGCCAAAGGAGGGCCACCGCCATAGCTCGCCTCCTGGGCATTGTCCCCCCACGCAGCCCACCGGCAGAGCTACCCCGTGCCATGTCGAGTCGATGCCGAGCTGTTGCAGCCGCCGGAGAAGACCGCCGGAGCCTGAGAAGACGAAGTGCCTATTTCGGATTTTTGGCCACCGACGACGATTCTGACCTCCGTTCGATCTCAAACTGGACTCGTTGGATTCGTCTCGTTGCAAGGATTGTCAAGGTATATATATCTTAGCCTTATAATGCCCGAATCAAATGCAGCCATTTTTGGATATTTTGAGTTTAAGTTTGACTTTTTGATCCGGCTGTTAGATTGTGTTTTTGTTGTCATTTTTTGATTATATTTGGAAAATGGGGAAGTTTGATATATACATTGCCTATGTTTGGTGACCGGCACAGAAATTGAGATCAGACGGTCGAGATTTTTCTTGTTTTGCGTGCCACCAGCCCGTGTGGGCCCGGACCCGAATTGGACAATTTATATGTCTAACATAGCTATTTTGGGTGCTAAGAATTCAGTGAAGAGGTCTGTTTGTGGAATTGAAGCTCTGTTGAGAAGTTGGATTTTTGCAAGAGGATGATCAAAGGCTTCGAATTGGTTCCCGACCCTCCGGGCGATGGTCGATGACACCTTAAAGATTCGATAGCGTGGTATCGCTATTAGAGCGAGGTAGGGACTCAATTATCTTTGTTTTATATCGTTTTCGAATGAAACTTATTTTCTGTAACATATGAGAACAAATGTGATTTTTAGTTTTTTTTAACATCTGCAATGGGAATTGATTGTATGACGTATACATATTATATTACTCTGGGAATTTCTGAGTGCAGGTTATTTTGGGTATATTAAAAATAGGTCCGATATACTGCATGTTTTCCTATAAAACCTAGTATGTTGATTTTATTAAAAAACTAGAGCATGATTATTTTCACACTTCAGTTCTGTATTACACGTGTCGTAGGATCATACATGAGCACCGTGTTAGCATCGTAGGTTTACAGTGTGGCGCTGCGTGCCCCATCGTCAGTGTAGAGTCTGTAAACCCACGTGGGATTTTGTTAGTTCTGATTACCTCCTAATTTGGCTGGAGTAGGCAATTCGGTTACCCCTCAGGGTTTGGTCGGCAACACACGAGTGTCCTCTCCAGGTATGGGCTTAGGTGTCAGGCAGGCTGTTAGGCATACTTAGTACCATCATCCTGGGTTTCCACAGATGAGAGGATGAGAGCTCATGGGTATGGGTTGATTTGTGTCATGTGCATATGAATTGAATGTTTTTGATTACACTGCCTTTTATATATATATATATGGATTTCCAGTTTTGATTATATATATATGTATGTTTTGGTCTAAACTAACCTTGCAGGAATTCTCTATCACTAAAATGTTTTCATTCGAGGTATTTGTTTTTCCTACTGGGTATTTTATGCTCACCCCTTTCCTCCCTTCCTCCGGTGGTGTCTAGTGTGACCTTGGTGATCAAGAGGAGTAAGAGGTCATTTGACTGTAGTTCATTATCTTGGTAATGCTTGAAGCTTGTCGTCATGGTGTTTGGATTGTTTGGATTTTGTATTAGCATTGAACCAAGATTACTACTTTCTACTTTGTCTGAGAACATATGTATGCCATTTTGGGATTTAAGTTTCATTGTGGATAATGATAATGCTTGGATTTATATTTGATTTCGTATTTTTAAATAATTATTCGATCTATGTTTAATGGTGTATACAAACTGTGGGAGTGGTTCACGAGATAAAATTCCAATTATTTTATTTAAATGGACCGTTTTATATTACTAGAACTTTTGACGCTTTTCAAATAAATCAAGGAATTTCCCATCTTTGTGAAATTCCCCTTCTGCCACTGGCCTGGGTTTTGGGTCATGACAGAAATTTTTGGTATCAGTGCTTTGAGTTTAACAGCTCAGATGTATCACCATTAAACGAGATTGAAGTTGATTTTATGACAAGCATTCATCATTATCGCATTAACAGTTTGGCATATTCTTTCAGACTTTTAAGGATGCCTCCTAGAAGAGTTCCGAGCCACCAGCCGGGTGCCGAACCTCCTTGTTCGGATTTCACTCATCTGATCGAGGCAATACAGTAGGCATTCACTCAGATGAGCAATCTAGACTATCATCCTCCAGCTCTGAGCGAACGTTAGTTGGATCAGGCTAATCATCTCCAACGGTTCTTGCGTCTCCAGCCAGGGCAATTTGATGGTAGGGCAGAAGCTCTCATGACAATTGCTTGGTTGCGTGAGATAGAGAGGCACTTTTGGGCCCTTGGTATTCTGGTTGAGTTTTGGGCTATGTTTATTGTTACCCGTTTGACGGTGAGTGCCATTCGTTGGTGGGAAACAGTGGAACAGATGTAAGATGCAGTGGGCTTGACTTGGGAAGACTTTGAGCAGATTTTCAAGGCCCAGTATGCTAATGAGGATCAATAGGATGAAGTTGTGAACTGGTTTGAGATGTTGATTCAAGGTAACAGAACGGTGAATGAGTACCTGATAGAGTTCACTGAGTTGGCAAGTGTTGCTCTTGGACCGGGTATGAGTGGGAAGTACCGAGTTGACAAGTTCAGGAGTCGTCTGAATCAGAATATTTTCAATAGGATTGGTACTCAGACCTTCCATACTCTTCCTAAGATTGCAGTGGCTGCCCAGCAGGAAGAGGCCATTGAAGAAGGATTGGATTCCAGGAGGAACCAGCGGAGAGGTAATGACAGAAAAGCCACCAGAAGGAACCAGGGGCAGTGGTCAACTCAGGGTACTCCGAACATTGGAAGCTCGAACAACAGTGGTTCTTCAGGAGGTAACAGAGGCAGTCCGTATGGAGGATGTTTTGTTTGTGGCCAGCAGGGTCATCGGAAGAATGAGTGTCTCAACCGTCTGCAGAAATTTCCTCTTTCTCAGGAAGGACCGCAGAGGAGCCAGTTCGGTTCTGTTTCTTATCAGAACACTCAAGCAAGGCTGCAACAGTCATAGGATACTTCGCAGGCTTTTACTCCCCCTCAGCCTTATCAGCATCAGTACCGCCCTCAGGATTTTACTCAGAACTTTCAGACTCCTCAAGCCTCAGGGAGTCAGGGTGGGTGCGGATATGACAGTAGTGGTCCTGGATCCAGTGATAGTCGTCCTGGTCAGGGGAGAGGCAGCAAGGGGAAAGGAAAGGTGGCTAACCAAGCCTATGCTTTTATTGGGGCAGACGACACTCAGGATAGCACCGGCCGAGGTGTTGTTGACGGTATGATCCTTCTTTCACATTCTTGGGCACATATTTTGTTTGATACTGGTGCATCCCATTCATTCATATCCTTATTGTTTGCTCAACTATTGGGGTTGGAATTTTTTGATTTAGATTATGTATTGACATTGGGTACACCTTTGGGAGGAGTAGCCGATATGTCTAGTGTGTGTAAGTCTTGTTAGGTTGTGGTCAGTGATAGGAATCTTCTTGCTGATTTGTTTGTGTTGCCGATGGGACAGTATGACGTGATACTCGGTATGGATTGGTTGCAGAAGTATCGAGCCGTTGTAGACTGTCATAAGAAGCGAGTGACTCTTTATCCTGGTAATGGGCAACTTATTGTCTATCAGGCTGGGATGAGTCCGTTGAAGCCTAGTCCTATTCTGAAAGCATGCATGGGTGGAAGGAAGAAACTCGAGTGTTATGGGAACTGGTTTGCCATGGATGACGAGGTAAGGACAGACGATTAAGACCCATGGATTCCGGTGGTGTGTGAGTATTCAGAGGTATTTCCTGAAGACTTACCGGGGTTACCACTAGATAGGGAGATCGAGTTCTGTATTGAACTAGTTCCTGGAACTCAGCCAGTTTTTATTCCAGCCTATCACATGGCGTCTATTGAGATGGAAGAATTGAGAGAACAGTTAGACGATCTACTTTCCAAGGGCTTTATTTACAGTAGCACTTCTCCTTGGAGTGCTCCTATTTTATTTGCGAAGAAAGTTAATAGTTCGTTGAGACTCTGTCTGGACTACCGAAAGTTGAATCAGTTGACAGTGAAGAACAAGTATCATTTGCCAAGGATAGATGAGTTGTTTGATCAACTCGGTGGTTCAAGGTTCTTCTTTAAAATTGATTTGAGATCCGGTTATCATCAGTTGAAGATAAGAGAGAATGATATACCTAAGAAAGCATTTAGAACTCGATATGGTCATTTTGAGTTTCTAGTGATGCCATTTGATTTAACGAATGCACCTGTAGACTTTATGGATCTCATGAATCTGATTTTTAGGCCTTTTTGGACCGTTTTGTGATTGTGTTCATCGATGACATCCTAGTGTATTCCAAGACTCGAGAAGAGCATGCTGAACATTTGGAGATAGTACTCAAGACCTTAAGAGATCATCGATTGTATGCCAGGAAATCGAAGTGTGACTTTTGGATGTCAGAAGTGAAGTTCTTGGGACATGTGATTTCTCATGGAGGTATTTTAGTCGATCCCGCTAAGATCGAAGCTATCCTGGAGTGGTAAAGACTGAGAAATATGATGGAGGTACGTAGTTTCCTTGGATTGGCAGGCTACTACCATCGTTTTATGCAAGATTTCTCGAGAATTGCTTTGCCTTTGACAAAGTTGACTAGGAAGGATGTCAAGTTTGTTGGGATCACGAAAGTGAAGAAGCTTTTATCAGGTTGAAGTAAAGCTTGACCACCGCACCAGTTCTTATTGTTCCTGACACTAACGAGCCTTATGTGATGTATACTGATGCTTTGAAGATGGGTTTGGGATATGTATTGATGTAGAATGGTCGAGTTGTGGCTTATGCTTCTTGTCAGTTGAAGCCACATGAGAAGAACTATCCCACCCTTGATCTGGAGCTTGCAACAATGATCTTTGCCTTAAAGATTTGGTGATGTTACTTGTATGGTATGAAGTTCGACATATTCTCTGATCATAAGAGTTTGAAGTACCTCTCTACCCAGAAGGATATGAACTTGAGATAGCGAAGATGGGTTGAGTATATGGAGGATTATGACTTCGACCTACAGTATCCTTGGTAAGGCTAATGTTGTAGCTGATGCACTGAGTAGGAAGCCTCGTGGTGTACTAGCTGCACTGGTGTTTGAAAATTGGAGGAACTCAGTTGCAATTGGTGATTACAACTTGTAATACTTCGAGAATGAATGGGTTGCTTACATGTGCAACATTGTGATTTTACTATCTCTTCTCCAGACTGTCTAATGGAGTCAGTGGCAATACAGAGAGTTGAGGACAACCTGGAACCGACTTCAGAATGGTGAGCAATTAGATGGTTGGAGCACTAACAGAGAAGGGTTTTTGCTTTTTAGGGGGAAGTTGGTTGTAGCTAATGACCCTAATATTCGAGAAACCATTCTAATAGAGGCTTAAAAATCAAGGTTTGCAGTACATCCGGGTAGTACCAAGATGTACGGGGACTTGAAGCAGAAGTATTGGTGGAAAGGTATGAAGAAGGATGTAGCTACTTTTGTTGCTAAGTGTTTGACATGTCAGCAAGTCAAGGCTGAATACTAGAGGCCAGCTGGATTACTTCAACCATTGTCAATTCCAGAATAGGAGTGGGACAAGATCACGATGGACTTCGTGACCCGTTTGCCAAAGACCTTGAGGAAGAATGATGAAGTTTTGGTGATAGTCGATCGGTTGACGAAGAGTGCT
Source organism: Parasponia andersonii (assembly GCA_002914805.1). Taxonomy (NCBI): domain Eukaryota; kingdom Viridiplantae; phylum Streptophyta; class Magnoliopsida; order Rosales; family Cannabaceae; genus Trema; species Trema andersonii. Next base: position 316,122 of record JXTB01000448.1, read on the forward strand.
CACTTTACACCAATCCGGATGGACTACTCACTTACTAAGCTCAGTAGACTATATATGGAGAACACGATATGCTTGTATGGTGTGCCTTCAAGCATAGTCTCTGACAGAGATCCAAGGTTTACTTTAAATTTTTGGAGAGCCTTGCAGAAAGCGTTGGGTACGCAGTTGGATATCAGTATGGCTCACCATCCTGAGTCAGATGGTCAGTCTGAAAGGACTATTCAGATTCTTGAGGACATGCTACGTTGTTGCATACTGGACTTTGGTGGGAACTGGGATGATCATCTTCCTTTGGTGGAATTTGCTTATAATAATAGTTACTAGACCAGTATGGATGTGGCTCCATATGAAGTATTGTATAGAAGGCCGTGTAGATCGCCTTTGTGTTGGGCAGAACCCGAAGTGCGTGTTACTCTTGAACCTGAATTGATTGAGGAGACTACTGAGAAGATCAAAGATATCCAAGAGAGACTCAAAGAGATTCAGAGTCGCCAGAAGAGTTATGCTGACCCGAAGAGGCGTGAGGTAGAGTTCGATACTGGTGATTCCGTATTCTTGAAAATGACTCCAAGGCGTGGTGTTACAAGATTTGGAGTTAAGGGTAAGCTTGCTCCAAGGTATATTGGTCCCTTTGAGATCACTGAGAGAATTGGACCAGTGGCGTATCACTTGAATTTGCTTGCACAGTTGGGTCACGTGCATAATGTGTTTCACGTGTTGATGTTGAAGAAGTATACGCCGGACCCATCTCATGTTGTTCAGTACGTGCATATACCGATCCAAGAAGATGTGTCCTATAAAGAGCAGCATGTTCACTTGTTGGCTAGAGAACTGAAGGTGCTTCGTAACAGAGAGATTCCACTTGTCAAGGTGCTTTGGGAATATCATAAAGAAGACGAGGCTACTTGGAAACTCGAGACGGAGATGTAGAGAAGTATCCTCATTTGTTTAACCTTCAGTTAGAAGATATATTGTGATGTAAACCTTGACTCGTACTTTGAATTTCGGGACGAAATTCTTTTAAAGAGGAGATAATGTAAAAACCCAGATTTTGGAAGGGTAATTTGGACATTTTACCAATTTTTGGATATAATATTGGGGGGATTAATTTGAAAAAATTTTGTGCGGAAGGACTAAATTGTAATTTTTAGGGGATAGAATTGATAGAAGTTTGGAATTTTGAGGACTTATGTGTAATTTTTGAAAAATTGCACAGCCCCATATATTTCCACTCACGTGGGTCCTTTTTCTTTCTCTCTCTTCTCTCTCTCTCCTTGACATTCTCTCTCTCTCTCTCTCTCTCTCTCTCTCTCAGATCTCCCTTGGCCGAAGGAGGGCCACCACTGCAGCTCGCCTCTCGGGCGTCGTCTACCCCTGCAGCCAATCAATGGAGCTCCCCCGTGCAGCGCCGAGTCGACGCCGACTTATTACACCCGCCGAAGAAGACGTAGTGCCCATTTCGGATTTTTGGCCGCCTGCGACGATTCCAACCTCCGTTCGACCTCAAATCGGACTCATTGGATTCGTCTCGTCACAAGGATTATCAAGGTATATATATATCTTAACCCCATAATGCCTGAATCAAAAGTTGCCATTTTTGGATATTTTGAGTTTAAGTTTGACTTTTTGATCTGGCTATTAGATTGTGTTTTTGTTGTTATTTTTGGATTGTACTCGGAAAATGGGGAAGTTTGATATATATATAT
>JXTB01000448.1:318213-364816 GCA_002914805.1 Parasponia andersonii
ATATATATATATAGATTTCCGGTTTTGATTATATATATATGTATGTTTTGGTCTAAACTAACCTTGCAGGAATTCTCTATCACTAAAATGTTTTCGTTCGAGGTATTTGTTTTTCCTACTGGGTATTTTATGCTCACCCCTTTCCTCCCTTCCTCCGGTGGTGTCCAGTGTGACCTTGGTGATTAAGAGGAGTAATAGGTCATCTTGACTGTATTTCGTTATCTTGTTAATGCTTGAAGCTTGTCGTTATAGTGTTTGGATTGTTTGGGTTTTGTATTAGTATTGAACCAAGATTACAACTTTCTATTTTGTCTGAGAACTTATGTATGCCATTTTGGGATTTGAGTTTCGTTATGGATGATGATGATGCTTGGATTTATATTTGATTTCACGTTTTTAAATAATTATTCGATCTTTGTTTAATGGTGTATATGAACTGTGAGAGTGATTCACGGGATGAAATTCTAATTATTTTATTTAAATGGACCGTTTTATAAAACTAGAATTTTTGACACTTTTCAAATAAATCAAGGAATTTCCCATCTTTGTGATATTCTCCTTCTGCCACTAGTTTGGGTTGTGACAAATAATCACTAAATAATAATTCAAAATTAATTAACTTTAATAATTAATATTTTCTAGTAAAACATATTATCCTATGTATAAGAATTAAGTTTATAACTAATTCTTGTCTAAATTTAAAAATATTAAATATTTTTAAATTATTGACTTATTAGGATAATTTAAATAATTAGAAAATAAATCACATTTATTATCTAATTATTAATTAATTAGGGAATAAATTAATTTATCTAATCTTATCTTAATCTCCATAAGATACTGTCTCAAATTCATTAAGATCTAAAGGATAATAAAAGATAATTATATTTAATTATAAATATCTTATTTCTATAACTATATTTAGAAAAGATTAATTGCAAAATACTCAATTAGGAAATAATTAAAACTCTTTTAATTAATCCTTATAACTCATATAATTCTAATAATTAAATAAAGATCATATCTAAATTTAATTATAATATAAATCTAATCAATATTAAATTTCTATAATTAATTAAAATTATTTAATTATAAAGGATATGACTATCTAATTAATTAACTAACTAATCCTATTAATTACTTGTCTAATTAATCTCATTGATCAGTAGAGCTACTAATCAAATTAGTTGCTCTAACTATATTCTAATTACTATGATTAGAATAGTTACTAGATAAATAGTTATTACAATTAACTATTGAATTTTAATCTAATTAAATTAAATTCTTTTCTATCCTAATTAATCTCATTAATTACTAATTTGAATAATCTATGGATATTAATTATTTAAATCTAATTTAATTAGATTTTAGTTTCGAATTTAAATTCAAAACTAGATCCTAATTTAAATTAAAGATAATTACTATATTTAAATTATTCAAATTTAAATTATCATGAATTTTGGATAATTATCTAATCATATTTATTCACAATAAATATCAAATTAATTTGAATAGTTGTTATTTATTTACATTCAAATTCTAAATATAAACAGATATGAAATCTTATCTAATTTCAAAAATTAGTCGTCCTATTCAAATTCAAATTAACTATTAGATTTATCAAGATAATATCTAATCTCATTAAATATCTAATTAATTTAAATATCCATTATCTATTTAAATACTAGATATAACATAAGAAATCTTATCTAATTTCATAAATTAGTAGATATCGTACTTCAATTCAAATTAATTACTAGATAATATCCTAATCATCTAATAAATTTAAATTTGTATTATCCTTTTAAATTCAAAATTTAAAGATAATATAGGAAATATTATGTATTTTAAAAATAGTAGAAATCCTACTCAAATTTAAATTAACTATTTGATAATATCATATTTATTTAATTAATTCAAATTTAATATTATCTTAAAGTAAATCAAATTTAATATAGGATAACTCAAAAAGAGATAATTATCCTAATCTCATTCGAATAGTTTCCTATTTCAAAAATTTGAATTTAAATTAAACAATTATTTAGTTAATTAACTAATAAATTAATTTGAAAATAGTAGGGGTGGCAGAAACACCACCATTATTGGCCTACGGGTCGTCACTGCCCGAGAAAGGAGGCGAGAAGCGGAGTAACGGGTTGTAAAGGGGCGCCGCCGCCTAGATACTAGGCGTGTCGGCCATGCACAGGCCTCGCGCAGAACGCACGCCGGTCATGTGCTGGCGCAACATGCCACGCCCGACCATTGCACAAGCCGCACACTGGCCCAGCACAGGTTGTGCCTGTGCGGTACACGGGCCACGTGCTTGCTGCGCTTAGCAGGCTGTGCTGGCCATGCAACGTATGCGACCTCACCCAGCGCCCAACACATGTGCATAGGCAGCTTATGCACAGATTGCGTGTGCATGCGGCCTCCATGGCCCCGCCCAGCGCCCAACACCTGCGTGGCTTTGGTTGATAACATGGGGGTGGAACAGGTGGGCTAACATGGCCATATTGGCATGGCCCACCACCACGGTCTTCTTAGCATTCCTGACAACACGTGCGAAAGGGCGGGTAAGCCAAAGGCGGGTACTTGGCCATACAAGGATCCGGAGCCGAAGTCAGAGTCGGAACTGGGACCGATTTTGGCGGATAACGTGGGGTTGGAACAGGTGGTCTAACATGGCCATAATGGCATAGCTCACCACCACGGCCTTCATAGCATTCCTGACAACACGTGCGAAAGGGCGGGTAAGCCAAAGGTGGCCACCTGGTCACGCAAGGATCCAGAGAAGGCGAAGCAGGAGGGGTTGGTTTGGGCTTCTCAGTCTCTTTGGGTTTTTCTTTAGGCTTTTCTGGCACTTTGGGTTTTTCATTAGTCTTCTCTGGCTCTTTGGGCTTTGGGTTTTCTGCGACTTTGATCTCAATGCTCTTAATGGATTCTCCACCTATGCATATAATCTCGTCCATAATCTTCTCAGGACGACAGCAAACCACTTCGAATGTAACAGTTTTTTGCTTCTCATCGTATACCAGGTCTCGTATTTCTCCTATTCAAAAAACGAAGATTCAATGCATCCCCACAAAAAAAAAAAAAAAAATTTCTTTTGATCAACTAATATTATCATTTTAGGTGAAAAAGTCGACAAATGTTTTTTTGGTCAAAAAAGAATCAATAAAAGTTGCCACATTTTATTTGTTTTCTTCCCCTCAAAATATACCTTTCTTTTTGTTAATTCTGTTTTATTTTCTTTTCAAACTAACACAGTACTCTCTTCACAAAACTTACTCTTTTTTCTTTCCATTTCAATCTACCTAGTTCTATCTTTAGTTGTACTTAGTTTTGTCTCTCTATTATTATTATTAATAATATTTTGGGAGAAAGTATGACATATGTTTTTTTTTTGATTTACGAATTTCTTATTTAAAGGTACAAATAAGTCGATAAAACTTGTACAGTGTCAGATAGCTGCGCTCAGGGCTAAGGCAGGCTAAATAGTTTTTTAATGGTGAAAAAATTACAACAACATCAAAAGTTTTGGAAAAAATTTAGATTTTGAAACTTTTTGAAACATGTTCATGAATCTATCAACCATAAAATTCAAGTGCACCCAAACCTAATTTTTTTAGAATAACAATCCACAAGTTTTCTCACTATACCAAAATCAATAATATATGTAATTAAATATCATTCATCACTATGAATCATTTAACTATCCTAAACAAAAATTGCTCAAACTCAATCACATAACCTAGATCATACAATTAGATTAATATTATGTTATACATATGAACCTATGCTCTCTGATAACAATTGCTGTTATTTTGACCTCACACTTAGGAAAAATCATATATGCATGCAAATATGGAAAATACACGATCACATCATGAACACAACGGAAAAATTAGTAGATTTAGGTTTTAAAATTTTTACATGAAAATAGTTTTTATAACCATAGTTCATGCATTTATCATATATAGGATCATGTATAACATAAATCAAATCTGAATACATAAACCCTAGAGATGAGATTAAGGTTTACCTCTTGCAGCATGCTCCTTCTTGATCTCTTTGTTGATGGTGATCAAATTTCTAACCCTAGATCTTCTTGTTTATGCTCTTACTCTTGGTTGATGACGTGAGTGGGTACAAAGTTAATTCTTCGTTGGAGAACGATCAAGAACACCTTCTTGATCTTTTGGAAAACTGGGACATGAGATGAGATTGTGATGTTACAGAAAACTTTTTCTTTCTCACTTTTACTGAGCTATGTGTGTAACTATCTCTTTTTCTCTGCCTTATGCGTGTAGCACTAGTGTTAAGGCTGTGCAACTTTTTTCTCTCATATATCTTATATATATATATATAGGGCCTAAAATTGTTAATCTCAATCCAACTAGGATTGGGCTTGTTCTCCAATTGGGGCTTTGGGTGTATTTTTATAAATATGTCCAATTTATGTAACTTATTTATAAAAGTAACAACTTTTGTGTAGAGTCGTTATTTTGTACAGTTTCATGAAACTAATTTCATAAATATCACCAACAAATTAATGAGCTTTGTTAAGTTAGATAAGGGATCTAATAGATTCAAATAATCTAAGCTCCAATAGTATGATAAATATATAATAACTCTTATTATGGTATTTATATAAATACTATTAGTAAAAGGAACATTCCACTAAAGTCCCAATACTGCACTCTTCGATTAAATGTCATATCTTTTGTAGAGATTTATTCAACTAACTTTGTTTAACTGATCTATCTAGCATATTCTATACCATATATAGAATAAAAAAATGAAATTACCGTAATGCCCCTCCAATACATATTTACCTTTAAGTTACCATCTTTCTATCAAGGAATAATATTGTCGATAATTTTGTTCTCAATGGCCATTTAAACAAAATTATCGACCAATTTATAAAGAGAATACTATAAGATCTTAGATTTAATTATTCTATGAATCTTGAAAGACCTTAAAATGATATTAATGTATAGTGTCCTTAACTATTTGGTATTCTTATCAATTCATAAGCTATAACCTTTAATATAGTAGAGTTCGTCTCTAATTTCATAGAGACCAGTCTTTTAACAAATCAAAAAGCTATAACCTATGAAAGCAAGTCTAGTCAAACATCAAGGATTAAGATTTACATGTAAGAAGCTAATTTGTAGTAATATAATAATTGAGTTACAACACTCTAATTCTTTATATTACCTGGTTTAGTTCAATACACATAATTTATTTATGTCGTACTAGTGTTTCTATCAGAAGTCAAACACTTTAATGATTTTAGACATATCATTCCCATTAAGATAGAGAAATAATACAATTTTTAGTTCATAAAATATTCTATCTTTATTTACAAAATTGTGAACTAATTAATTTAGACTTAGATAAAGAAGTAAGTCTCCCCATAATTAACACTTAATCATATTTGTTATTTATACACAAATAAATTCATAGAATCTTTAAATAAAATATTTAACAGAGATAGTTTAATTTAACAAATATCATTATTGCATATAAGAGAAAATTATTTACACTAAAAAGGTAAAATTAGAAATTTGTTTTTAAGGGCAAATATCCCAACAACTATTTGGGTGTTTGTGGATAGATATGTCATATCAGTCCATTTCCTTTAGGTTAGAATAATATATAACTTGGACCGGGTTACTCAATTATATGTTCAGAAGATTGTGAGACTACATGGTATTCTAAAAATTATCATTTTTTATTTTATTTCAAAATTTTTGAGGAGTGTTTATGAGGCAATGGGTACAAAATTAGTATTTAGTATAATTTTTCTTCCTCAAACTGATAGACAATAAAAAAGAATCATATAGATCCTCGAAGACATGCTCAGTACTTATGTGTTGGATTTCCACGGATCTTAGTGTAAATACTTACCACTTATAGAATTTGTTTACGAAAATATTTATCAAGCTTCTTTTGAAATGTATACATATAAAATATTATATGGAATAAAATGTAAATCTCCTATTTATTGAGATGAGCTGGGCGAGAGAATTTTTCTTGATCTAAAATTAATATTGAGATGAGCTGGATGAGAGAATTTTTCTTGATCTAAAATTAATAAAAGAGACAACTAGGACAGCTAAAAAGATTAAGAAAAGAATATTAGCTGCCCAAAATAAACAAAAATATTTTTCAAAAAAAATTAAAATTTAATGTTATAGATAAAATATTCTTAAAAGTTACTCCTAAAAGAAATAATGAGATTCGGAATATTTCCGAGTATCTTGTTCGGGATGTTTTCTCGAGATACGTAGCAGTGCTTAATAAGTATTTAGCTAGCTCCTGGAGGTACTCGGGAAAAAAGAAAACAGTATGTGACGTATACATAATCGAGTCTTTTCTACATGTTTCACGGTAACAAAAACTAGGACAGACAAAACAAAACCATTTTAAAATATCTCGTGACAAAATATTCCCCAACACAACAGACGTGGAGCCAACCACCGTTTGCCACGTGGTGGCGATGCCCTATCCGGGCAGAAGCCATAGCAACGCCTTGATGTACGTCTGCAAGCGGCTAGCTTCACGAAAGAGCGACATCCTCATCACCTTCGTGGTAACTGAAGAGTGGCTCGGGTTGATCGGGTCGGATCCAAAACCCGACAACATCCGGTTCAGGACAGTTCCCAACGTCATACCCTCCGAGCATGGCCGGGCCAAGGGCTTGCCTTGCTTTATGGAGGCTGTATGGACCAAGTTGAGAGGTCCCTTTGAGGAGCTCCTTGATGGGGTGGTCCACGAGGCTCCCGTGAGCGCCATCGCAGCAGATAGCCTCCTGGTTTGGGCGACCAAAGCTGGGAACCGTAGGAATATTCCAGTTGCTTCGTTTTGGCCTCTGTCTGCTTCTCTGTTTTCGGTGTTTTATCACTTTGATCTAATCAAACAAAACGGTCATTACCCATTCCAACAATCAGGTTCGTAGATTCTTCCTTGTTTTTTTTTTTCAATAATTATTTTTCATGAAAAAGCGAATTGAAAAATAAATGAATAAATAAATAAAAGGTGGAAGAGTAGAAAGCAAATTAATTTGGAACATGGGGTAGTCAAATCATTTCTTGTCCTTTTATTTTTTTTAATTGTTTTTTCAGAGTTTTGTTTGACTCGCTTTTTTTTGTTTCCCTTTAAATTTTAAATTCTAGAATCTCATTTGTGGCCTTTAAGACGCCAAATTTAATTTTGGCATTTGAACTATAAGAGCAAGCGAAAAAAGAGCATGGATGCAACGCTCACATTAAGCTTCAAATAAGTGTATTTACTCAATTTACGTGACAAGAATGGGCAATAGCCAAATTTTATACTATAAAAACTATATATAAAAAAAATTCTTATAGAAATTAGTAATCCCCTTACCGTATTTAGTTTCGGAAAATTTTGGATATTCTATTAACACATTATAATAAATGAGCTCGTACAAGAAGCTCAAACAATAACGAAAGTGCGGTTTTGAATACTAAAACTAGTTCTTCTATTTAGGTAAAATAATTCAGTGTTTTTATTTCATTATTTTTGTTTTTTTTAACTGTATATATTTTATTTTCTTTTTATAGTTTTATATTATATAATGCCATAATTTAATAAGTTCTTTTTTTTTATCTAATCAAGTGTCGGTAGAAAAAAATAATAACACAATAAATATATATTATTTAATATTTTTTTCACTCTATTTTTTTTACGTAAATAAATTTTAATTAAACAAAATATATCAATAAATAAGTTTTTAAAAAAAATACTAGGTTGATGTCCATTATATATATACGTCTAAAATAATATCCTCGCTAAATCTAATTTTTTATCCGTGTTTGTTATCATTTAAACATATTTTTATGAAAAGCAAAATGTTTTTTTTAAAAGGCTCACATGAGTGTTTTATTCTTTTTGTTGCAGTATCTACGCAATTAAGAACACAATATTAATCTAAATTTTAGAATGATCACTTAAATCCAGTCGTACCCTCACAATAAATAACAAATATAAATATTTTACGTGGTTCTGCTAAATTGCTTATGTCCACGTACGAGTGATAGCCAGTTTTTAAGTTTTTAACTAAGAAAGAAAACAATCACACTTCAAGTCTCTGCATATCCGAAATCCTATGATGTGAAAAACTTACGTCAATTTCACCGACCTCAACAAAGCATGCCTGAAGGATAGTTTTCCCCTTCTAAGAATCGACCAATTTGTAGATGCGACGTCAGGGCATGAACTCTTAAGCTTTATGGACTTGTACTCTAGATTCAATCAAATCACCATGTACGAACTAGATGAAGATTGAGCTTGATCTTTTGGAAGAAAGGCGCGAGCAGTCTCAACTACAAATTGCATCATATCAACAGTGCCTGTCTCGATATTATGATTCTAAAGTCAAAAGCAGGGAATTTAAATTTGGTGATCTTTTTCTTCGACAAGTTCTACCTAATAATACAGAGCACGGTGCTAGTGTATTTTCACCTTCCTGGGAAGAACCCTATGTTATTAATGCCGTCATTCGACCTGGGACATATAAGTGGAATGCAAAACAACTTTGTCGCTATTATCAGTAAATCTTCATGTATATCTTCATATATTTTCAATGACCTAGGGGGCATCTCGTCATTCGTCATCATTCATCAATAAAGATGTCATTTCTATGATTATTACTTCGATTTTATTTGGTTCATCTTTTATAGTTTAATGGCAGTCTTCGAACACCATAAAACTCGGGGGGCAGTAGGATCAGAACGTTATCTCCTACTTGCTTCCTAAGGGACTATGCAAACATTTCTTTTAGAGGGGTTAGAATTTTTGATCGCCGAATTTTTAAAATTTCTCAAAATCTTAGGATTTTCTCCTCGCTTCATGTCATAGCATGTCGTATTACGCAATTTCCCTCCTCAAACAACAAAGTAACTAAGCAAAACATTCATTGTTCGATTTGATATATTGCTATATTCTATTTTGTCATGAAACTTCTGAAAAATAGTATTGAGTTCGCATCACTCATACTTGTTGTTTTCTTAAGCGACCTAACCTATCCTAACACTTAAAACCTATTTTAAGTTAATTGGATTCGAATCGTAATAGTGTACCAATCAATCACCTAGTGATCGACTACTTGGTTAAATTATGTATCTTCACATTACAATGCAATATGTTTTAATTGTTTTGTAGGGATAAACATTTTAAATATATATATATATAAATATTATCAAATCTACTATGCAGATGCGCTCGCTCCAACGTTTGTAGATTTTGTCGCAGCTTCGGTTTCCTTCGAGCTCTGGACAAGCTCGGCTACATCTTCACCGAGTATAGAAAAGTCAAAATCTGGATGCTCGCAAAAAATATTGTGTATTATGGTTGACGAAGCGATGTTACTGGCATTTTCTTCGAGCTCCTTGCCTTCAATGGCCCTGAACTCTTCTACAGCTTTGCGAGCCACCTCTTTTATCGCCTCTTTCAGAGCATCCAGATGCTTGGAGATGGTTTTCTCACGTTCTTTGAGTTTTTCCTCGAGCTTCTCCTTTTCGAGCTTTTCCTTGGCTAGGAACTCGTGCATCTGTTACTTCTCCGACTCGAAGGAGTTTCTCTCTTCCTCATGGGTCTTCTTCAAGTCCTCCAATACCTAGGCCATTTCTTCGACCTTTTTACCCTTCTCCATGCATTCAAGGACCAGGTCATACATCAAAACAGCAGCTGCAGTAGTCTGAAAATATAGCACACATCAGTACAAGAAAAGTGCGCTGAAGAGTGGAGATAGAAGATGCTTATATTTGCCAACATCCTCATTGCAGCACTAAAAGCGACCTTGGCTGGTCGTTGCTTCATCCTCTCCCAACCATCCTCAGAAGTAAAATGGTTGATGAAGGCCACGCTCAAGCCAGCTTTTTCTGGCAGTTGGCAAAGGAGTGCAAAAAGCTCCTCGTCCTTGTTGGCCTGGCTTAGTCCCTCGGAAGAAGTGGTTTTTTCCTTGGATGGCTCAGGCTGGCATGCAATTTTAGACTGAGGAGGAGGCGAGCTTATAGGGACATTCTCGAATGTGACTTTTCACTTCTTTAAGGTGTCGACCTTCTCTTTCCCTTTCGTCGAGGGGGGAGGTGTGCTATCTGGTGTGTTGGACTTTGCCATTGACCCCAGTGTTGAAGGTGGTGCTCGCAGTTTGCTGCCAATTTTCATTTCTGTAAAAATATGATTAGTTAGCATGCGAGGTATGTAATGTAACATAGAGAAGGAATAATAGAAAAATTACCTTCTTGCTGCTAAGAAATTGGCGGCGTTAGAGCTTCTGGAGATAGTGGTTCTGAGACAGCAGGAGAGGTAGGTGCTTTTCGCATTTTGGGTTTAGAAGATGATGCACCAGCTTCTTTTTCGAGCTCGAGGGTTTAGTTGGACAGTTGGCAGAATATGGAAGAGCAGCTCCCTTTGGGAACAACCCATAAATGACAAGGTTTTTGGTTTTCCCAAGCTTCTTCCAATCAAATTCTTCGATTGGAAGATCGTTTATTTTATACACCCTTGCGCGCTGCTCTTTAGAGAGTCCTGGATACTCCCTGTTATCTGCGATGACATACGAATGCGATCAGATTGATATATATATATATAAAGTAAGCTATAAGTTGAAAGTTTTTTAGTCGAACCACAGATGTCTATAAGTACATTTTCCATGTTTTTACTCACCCGAAAACTCAAACCCATAATCATGCTTTTGTCTTTCGTCATTTCAAAAACCTCAAAAGTCCTGTCACTAAAATTACATTGTTGCTCACTCTCTATGCCTCACGTTGGCTCTCTCATCCAATTAGATCAGCTGCCCATAGAGAGTCTATTTATAAAGAAAATGAAAGAGTTTGAATTCTATTAGGTTTTCTAAAAGAAAGCCACGGCTAACACCAGCACGCAATAGCTCAGTCGCAGCCACAAGCCCAAATAGGCCAGCTCCGATAATCGCGACTTTCGGTAGCGCTATGCATTCTGGATAATGCCCCATACCGTCACGAGCCTTGCTCTCTCTTGAAGAAAAGGCTCATAACTATAAAGAAGGTCAACAGAGCACGAAGAAGCTTCGCATATTGTTGTGGGGTTGAATTCGTCGTAAAATTGCGCCCGTCCAATGGCCACAATGTCGAAAGGGCTATAAATGTCAGGCAGCCGGCAGAACAGGCGGCAAGTTCTATCCAAGCCATCTCGGGCAGTCACGCTACATGTGTACTCCGCAATGAATCGATTGCTGAGTTTGATGGCGACGAAATACTCCACCTCCGCCTTGCTTGTATATCTACCTTGCCAAACTTGATTGCAACATATAATAAACGTTGTGTTTTACATCAGGGAGGCACCAAAAGTGAAGACAACACGTTAATTAGTTTATGATTATGGGTTTTCTTCGCACAACCCAGTGCATGTCATGATCGGGACCCTTTGCTCTCGAGTTGAAGAGGGGGCATCGAACGATAGCGGTTTTTAACCAATCGGAATCTGCTATCCCAAAAGAAGCAGGCACCATGTGGGGCCACAACTTGCAGCACATTGGCACGACTATTCGATAATGAGTGATTTAAGAATAAAAAATGTTGCCATAAATTCCAACTCATTTGGCACAATCGCCAATTGCTCCGGATTGGAATAAAGGAGACTACAATTATTTGAGTGGACATGATGTAACCTACAGGCGCACCACTAGGTGCGCGTGAGTCCATATCGCTCCTCCCAGGGCACTGCACTGCTGTTTCATGATGAGTTGGTGGCGACAAAAAATGGACTACAGTGCCCTGCTGTGTCATGATGAGTTGGTGGCGACAAAAAATAGACTACAGATTAAACCTTTATTCTTGCACCCGAAGCATGAACTGAAGGCTATATGTACCTGCTTGGCTTCAACCGGTTTATAGGCTTGTATTAAAGACAACGACCATAGAAATCAACCAAGCTCGTTCGCAAAAATGGCTGGTCAACTGTGTCAGGTACATTGGACCGAAGACGCCTTAATTATTTTTGGTATCCATATCACATCGAAGTTTATTGACGAGACTCTTAGCTGTTATTGGGAGTTTTTTGCCAAAGGACTCACCGATTACATCAAAGCATACGTTCCCTTTGACAAGGATGCTCCCGGATGGACACATGAAGCACTTGTTGGCTTTTTTGGTAAATACTCCGGCACCAAAGACATTCATTTCGCGCCGGCCAATGCCAAGATCAGAAAGCTACTTCAACTTGTCGACATCTTCCTCCGTGACAAGGTCTGTGGTGAACTTCTCATATTGCTTGAGGGTGTAGCGATTTCAAATGGTAGAACTGGATGATTTGCACTCGCGTGCCTAAACCTTATCTTGCAAAGAAAACGTGACCTTGATGTCTTTTTGTTAGAGGCGGGAAAGGTCGCCGAAGCTGTCGTTCTTGCGCTCAATTATGGTGCTGCCACAAAAATCAAGCTTATAGCAGTGCTCAGCCGCGGTAAGAGGTCTAATCATGAGTTGGTCGAGAAGCTCTAATCAACGGTGCGATTCCAGCTCAACGCCGTCAACGATTGGGAGTTTCTGCCAAAGGCCTAATTCGTTATAAAGACAACAAATTCAGGGAAACTGGTGTTTGATACCGATGAGATAGCGCCCAATGCGGTAACTTTGTTATGTGGTATTGATGATATGCCAGCTATCTACATCGAGCATGTCTTGGCAGCGCGTGGCTTTATCATCACCGATGATATGGTTGTAGTGGAATCTCGCAACGTTGATGCCCTAGCCCTTTACTACTCAAGGCACGGTATGAAACTGACCATACATGGAAGAAAGTATGGGATTAGAAACTATACTGAAGTCCTCGCCGATGCAGGTTTTATAGAAAAACTCAAGACATGGGAGGGACCCGCCAACTTTTCACTTATAGGCCTCGCCAGCATTGGCGTGGCGGTAGCCACCCGAGTTTACGAAACTCTGGTGCCTAAACTTTCTGGTTCTTATTAATAAGGCCCGTTAAGTCAGATCCAATTGGTGAGACATCTCACCCTGGGCAAGTCACTCATTTGGCTCATTTACTATATTGTCTTTCAGTGTCGTCTCTTGAAATACGACAAGATAAATATTTGAATTATCGATATGTTTGTATCATGCCATATTATCAACGTTCAAATAAATTATTTCATAGTTAATAAATATTGTTCTTGTGTATTTTGCATATTTCAAACGCAATCCAACGACATAATATCTTAAATATAGAAAGCAAAAAGTAATAAATATAAGATAGCAAGCCCAATTTTTTACAAATAATCACCAAATATTATCAAAAGTTTTCTATAAATAAGCTGAACAACGGTCTGATCAGGCTTGAAAGGAGATCCCTTTTCTGCGTACGGAATCTGCCAATGAATGAAGCTAAGCATAAATTTATTAGCATTTTAGACCCTCTTACAACTACTTACAAAATAAACGAATACACCAAATTACAACGAGATTTATTTCCAGATGAAAAGGTGTCGTACATATCGCAATATCAATAACTGTAATAGTTTTGCCAAAGATAGTAGATTTGCCCTAATACAAACGCACTGACCATTTAGCTCTCATTTCTTTGAAAGCTATTGACGCCGCCAGGAGGCAATTGCCCTAACCTACATCGGGTGCACTGAATAGGCACTTTCTAGCATATACGATATAATATTTGCAGTAATCTGCATCCAGCTCGTATGCTTGGCACTGTCGGGTAAAGACATCAAAAGCTAAAAGACTACTGTCGACTATAAGAACTAATAACTCACCAATTTTTACGAAATAATTGCTAGGAAGCACGGCGACGAAGTTAGCATCCCAGGCAAGCTCCAAATAATTTATCAATCGGCTGCCATCAGCAAAGGCATATAGCTTGGTGCATCCCTCTTCACTGGTCACATTTGTCAAATACAGTGGCAATGAAGTTACCATTGCGCCCAAATTGTTGCTGTTACAAACAAGGCAATGTTCCTTCACACACCATTTAGCTATAGATAGGTCCATATACATATACAGCAGCCTAGTTCCCGGCATTATCCGTTCAGTATTGGTGTCTGTTTGGTCACCAGATGCTGGCCACCAAGTAATGTAGTCATAATAATCAAGCAAGGCTGCCTCAAGATCTGCCATCAACTTGTCCTTTTCTTTCGTTCCTTCGAGATAGAGATTCTAGAGATCACCCGCCAATCCTTCCTCCATAGCTCGACTTAAGCAAACCTTCAGCCTATACAACTATACGCTAAAGGATCACGCTGCTCCGATTTAAACATCTACTTATGACCTTTTGTTCGGGCTATAGGCATCATTGCAAGTGGGCGCCAATTATGTTCAGTGGGCACATGGTACAGGAAGGACTTGGTAGAATCAGTCGTATCAGTCACTATTTACGGCAACTGAAACCACACATAGATAGAGAATATGTACAATATTGATATTTTATTACTAATACGGAGCAGAATTGGTACTGCCATATATTCGAAAGATATGCTACAGCGATAGCATCATTACAGAATGCACATTTACATTAAACTGTTAGCTTTCCTATCGACGAAACAACATCTTCCACTTTTCCAGGATTCCATTCTATGTATATATTGAGGTAATTATTAGTACGACCATCAACTAATCCCACTTAGCAAAGTTTTATTCAGTTAAACAATTGCAGACACCACGCTCTGCTTTATCTCTGGCAAAGTAAACTGACACATCAATCATACTTGTTATAAAAGCAACGTAGGAAGTGAAGAGCTTTACATCCAAGTCGATCAACACCCCAGTGGTGCCTAGGACAAAGTGCACCTTTGTGACTTTGGTATAAAGAATTACGCTGGCATCCTCGCCAAATCGATGCTATTGGAGAAAGTTGAGACTCTGGAGTTACTGGCCATCTTTCCACTGGCAGACCTTGCAGCGACCGGCTTGGTCTATGAAAGTGCTGCTCCGAGCTTCTTCCACCACTAGGGGGGAACCCCTTAGAATTGTGTCATTCACATGTGACGCTGCCTCAGGAAAACTGGCAAGTCACTCAACTTGGCTCAAGTATCCTAGTGCTCTCTTATGATTCTGTCATATATTTATATTATCATAAAGCACGTTGTAATATCGATATCGCTATGCAATAATATCCTTAACGATCAGTTTGCTCTGTACGTCTTGAATACTGATAATTTCTCAGACAATTTCCCGATGGACATGATCTTCCACAGCTAATCGATGAGCTTGTTCAATGCAGCGCAGTAATGGGAGACGATATCGTCGTAGTTCGTGAAGATGCGGTTCGAGAGCAAGTTGTCACGCATGAACTGCCAGACATTCTCACCGGGGTTCAGTTCTGGTGAGCGCAAGGGTAGGAACATCAGAGTGATATTGTCCGACACTTTGAATTTTGGCATGACGTGCCATCTGGCCTAATCGAGGATAAGGACGGTGTACGCGCCATCGTCGATGTCCTGGCTAATTTCAGCGAGGTGCTGCTGCATGGCTTTAGTGTCGTACTAGGGCAGCACAAGGCTCGTGCCTTTCCCTTCCTAAGACAGATGGCACTGAAGATGTAGGCCCACATGATTCGCTGGTTGGCAGGTGCAGACTGCTTGACCTTGTTCTTCTAGCCTATGCACGCTTCATCGGCCCACTAGAGTTTGATGTCCATGCCCTGCAGGAGCTTGGCCCTGATTTCTGCCAGAGCGACGGAGAATTCTTTTTAAAAGTGGCTGTTTCCAGCTCGTTCTGAGCATAGTGGCATGGGCGGGCCGACAACTTGGCGAAGCCAAGCACCCTCAACTCACACTCGATAGTCATCTCATCGATCGAAATGTGGAATTCCTGGAATATCCACTGAAACAGGTCCTTGAACCGCCAGTGGATGACACCATGGATCGCAGGGATCGGGTCGTTCTCGACGACCTTTGCAAGAGCTTGACGCTACGCCTCGTTCAATTTCAATCGACTGCCAAGCGCTTTGCCATTCATCAGGACATCAGGGCTGCATGTTGAAGCACAGGACCTAATCCTGGACAATCTGCTGTGTCATGCTGCCGATTCGCGCTTATAGAACATGGTAAGCGCAAGCAATTGCCGGGCCTGATTGGCATAATTCGTCTACCGTGCGAGCTATCTAAGAGCAGCTTCTTCGAAATCATCTTGCAGCAAAACTGCCAAACCCATCACAAACCTCATGTTTGCAGCATGGATTCAGATTCACGCATTCTTGAGATTCCTATGAGAGTCAGAAACGGCGCTCGTTGGTATTATACACCAGTTTTGGTGCATTACTGCAAAAATCACTTATGTTATTGAAATTTTTTCAAAATCTATTCTAACATATTGAATCGAATTATATATCAATAATCAACTTCACTTCTTCCTAACAAGATGACGTCAATTTTAATATTGGACTTAGCTTTGTGAATAGCGCACTCCTTGAATATAACATCAAATTTCAAATCGGGTTTTGAATTTGATTTCAGGAACAACTGTAGAAGAAGTTCTAAATTTAAGAGTATCGCAAATATCATATCGGATGAAGATTGCATCATTTCTAAATATATTGTAGGAAACTGATCACACATTATCCCCATAATACCACTTACAGAGACTTTAAAATACTATAGTAAATATTAAAAACTAAGGCACGCCCTATTGCAAATTTATTACAGACATTGCTAGAATACATAGCTACTAAAAGTATCATATCAGATGAAGATAGATACTATTTAGCAATGGACGAGCACTTTGCTTTACCCATTTTCCCTTGAAATGCACTTTGTGAAAGCAGTGTTGAGCTGGGAGGAAACTCGACCAAAAGTAACTTTTAGGGCACCAAAGAGTTCAAATTCCTCCGGCTTCTGCCATGATTCTTTTCTTGGGGGATTCGGGCCGGTGAAGATCTTTTCCACGGCAGCATCGAAAGAGAGATCATGAAATGATGTCAGCCAAGCCTGCCATGCCATGCAGGCTACTTTGAAGTCTCGCCTCTTCCCCATTGCAGCGATTGCTAAAGGTGCGGCAAGCATCATTCTATTGTAGTCGCATCCCTTTTGCATAGTGTCTGCTAGCCATGGTATACGCGCCGGAACGTCCATTGCTGAATAGTATCTATCTTCATCTGATATGATACTTTTAGTAGCTATGTATTCTAGGAATGTTTGTAATAAATTTGCAATAGGGTGTGCCTTTGTTTTTAATATTTACTATAGTATTTTAATGTCTCTATAAGTGGTATTATGGGGAGACTGCATGAGCAGTTTCCTACGTTGTGTTCAGAAATGATGCTATCTTTATCCGATATGATATTTGCGATACTATTAAATTCAAAACTTCTTCTATAGTTGTCCCTGAAATCAAATTCAAAACCCGATTTGAAATTTGATGTTATATTCAAAAAGCAAAGTCCAATATTAAAATTGACGTTACCTTGTTAGGAAGCTGTGAAATCGAATATTGATATATAATTCGATTTAATATGTTAGAATAGATTTTGAAATTTTTTTGATAACATCAGTCATTTTTGCAATAATGCACTAAAACTAGCGTATAATACCAACGAGCACCATTTCTGACTCTCATGAGATTCCCAAGAAGGCGCGAATCTGAATCCATGCTACAAACATGAGGTTTGTGATGGGTTCGGCGGTTTTACTGCAAGATGATTTCAACGGAGCTGTTCTTCGACAGCTTGCATGACAGACGAAGGATGCCAATTAGGCCCGGTGATTGCTTGCGCTTGCTGTGATCTATGACGGCAGCCCACGCTCAGAAGCGGCAGATTGTGCAGGATTGGGTCCAGCGCTTCAATGCACATGGCCTCAATGGCCTGGTGAATGGTAAAGCGCCTGACGGTCGATCAAAATTGAACGAGGCACAGCGTCAGGCTCTTGCAAAGGTCATCGAGAGTGGCCCAATTATATGATATGATAGAGACTATACAAGTTCGTAATCTGTCCAGGAAATTGTCAGTATTCAAGACATACAAAGCGAAATGCTCGATAAGGATATTATTGCATAGTGATATCGATATTACAACGCGCTTTATGATAATATAAATATATGACATAATCATGAGAAAGTATTAGGATGCTTGAGCTAAGTTGAGTGACTTGCCAGTTGCCCTAAGACGGCATCCCATGTGAAGGACGCAATTCTAAGGGGTTCCCCCCTGGTGGTGGAAGAGGCTCGGAGTAACACTTTCATAGACCGAGTCAGTCGCTGCAAGGTCTGCTGGTGGAAAATTGGCCTGTCCCTCCCAAGTCTTAACTTCCTCCAGTAGCATTGATTTGGCGAGGACACCAGCATAGTTCTTTATACCAAAGTCACAGAGGTGCACTTTCTCTTAGGCACCACTAGGGTGTTGATCGACTTGGATGTAAAGCTCTCCACTTCCTATATCGTTGGGGGCTAAAAGAGCCCAAAACCCTTTGGGAGCCTCCGTAATGAATTGAGATGTGATGAACGTCCCATCCGAGTCTAAGTTCTCTTTGCACCTGCCTCTTGCACACAACTGATCAGCTATTTTGGTGAGTGTGATCTAGTAGATGCACGAATGTGTCTTTTATAACAAGCATGATTGATGTGTCAGTTTACTTTGCCAGAGATAAAGCAGAGCATGGTGTCTGAAATTGTTTAACGGAATAAAACTTTGCTAAGTGGGATTAGTTTATGGTCGTACTGATAATTACCTCAATATATACATAGAATGGAATCCTGGAAAAGTGGAAAATGATGTTTCGTCGATAGGAAAGCTAACAGTTTAATGCAAATGTGCATTCCATAATGATGCCATCACTGTAGCATATCTTTCGAATATATGGCAGTACCAATTCTACTCCGCATTAGTAATAAAATATCAATATCGTACATATTCTCTATCTATGTGTGGTTTCAGTTGCCACAAATAGTGACTGATATGACTGATTCTACTAAGACTTTCCTGTACCATGTGCTCACCGAACATAGTTGGCACCCACTTGCAACGATGCCTATAGCCCGAACAAAAGGTCGTAAGTAAATGTTTAAATCGGAGCAGCGTGATCCTTTAGCGTACAGTTGTATAGGCTAAAGGCTTGCTCAAGTCATGCTATGGAGGAAGGATTGGCGAGCGATTTCCAGAATCTCTGTCTTGAAGGAACGAAAGAAAAGGATAAGTTGATGGTAGATCTTGAGGCAGCCTTGCTTGATTATTGTGACTGCCTTGCTTGGTGGCCAGCATCTGGTGACCAAACAAACACCGATGCTAAACAGATAATGCCAAGAACTAGGCTGCTGTATATGTATATGGACCTATCTACAGCTGAATGGTGTGTGAAGGAACATTGCCTTGTTTGTAACAGTAACAATTTTGGAGCAATGGTAACTTTGTTGCCACCGTATATGACAAACGTGACCAGTGAAGAGGTATGCACCAAGCTATATGCCTTCACTGATGGCAGCCAGTTGATAAATTATTTGGAGCTTGCCTGAGACGCTTACTTTGTCATCGTGTTTCCTAGTAATTACTTCGCAAAAATTGGTGAGTTATCAACTCTTACAGTCGGTGGCAGTCTTTGGCTTTTGATGTCTTTACCCAGCAATGCCAAGCATACGAGCTGGATGCAGATTATTGCAAATATGATATCATATATGCTAGAAAGTGCCTATTCAGTGCACCCGATGTAGGTTAAAGCAATTGCCTCCCGATGGTGTCAGCGACTTTCAAAGAAATGAGAGTCAAATGGTCAGTGCATTTGTATTGGGGCAAGTATACTATCTTTGGCAAAACTATAGTAGTTATTGATATTGCAATATGTATGGCATCTTTTCATCTGGAAATAAATCTCGTTGTAATTCGGTGTATTCAGTTAATTTGTAAGTAGTTGTAAGGGGGTCTAAAATCCTAATAAATTTCTACTTTGCTTGATTCGTTGGTAGATTCTGTACGCAGAGAAGGGATCTCCTTTCGAGCCTAATCAGACTGTTGTTCAGCTCATTTATAGAAAACTTTTGATAATATTTGGTGATTATCTGTATAAAGATCGGGCTTGCTATTTTATGTTTATTACCTTTTGCTTTCTGTATTTAAGATATTATGTCGCCGGATTGCATTTGAAATATGCAAAATACACAGGAACAATATTTATTAACTATGGAACAATTTATTTAAACGTTGATAGTATGACATGATAATTCAAATATTTATCTTGTTGCATTTCGAGAGATGACACTGAAAGACAATATAGTAAATAAGCCAAATGAGTGACTTGCACAGGGTGAGATGTCTCACCAATTGGATCCGGCTTAACGGGCCTTATTAATAGGAACCAGAAAGTTTAGGCACTAGAGTTTCGTAAATACGAGCGACTATCGCTACGTCAATGCTGGCGAGGCCCACAAGTGAAAAGTTGGCAGGTCCCCCATGTCTTGAGTTTTTCCATGAGAACCGCATCGGCGAGGATTTCAGTATAGTTATTAATCCCATGCTCTCTTCCATGTATGGTCAGCTTCATACCGTGCCTTGAGTAGTAAAGGGCTAGGGCATCAATGCTGTGTGATTCCATTGCAACCATATCATTGGTGACGATAAGGCTACACGCTGCCAAGACTTGCTCGATGTAGTCAGCTGGCATATCATCAATACTAAGTGACAAAGTTACTGCGTTGGGCACTATCTCATCAGTCTCAAATAATGGTTTCCCCGAATTCGTTGTCGTTATAACGAATTGGGCCTTTGGCAGAAGCTCTCAATCATTGACGACATTGAGCTAGAATCGCACTGTGGATTGGAGCTTCTCGACTAACTAATGATTAGACCTCTTGCCGCGGGTGAGCACTACTATGTGCTTGATTTTTGTGGCGGCACCATAATTGAGCGCAAGAATGACAGCTTCGATGACCTTTCTCGCCTTGAACAAGAAGACATCAATGTCATGTTTTCCTTGCAAGAGAAAGTTTAGGCATGCGAGTGCAAACCATCCAGTTCTACAATTTGAAATCGCTATACCCTCAAGCGATATGAGAAGTTCGCTGCAGACCTTGTCATGGAGGAAGATGTCTTAATGTTAGAGCAACTTTCCGATCTTGGCATTGGCCGGCGCAAAATGAATGTCTTTGGTACCGGAATATTTACCAAAAAAGCCAACGAGTGCTCCTTGTGTCCACCCAGGAGCATCCTTGTCGAAGGGAACATATGCTTTGACGTGATCGGTGAGTCCCTTGGCAGAAAGCTCCCAATAACAGTTAAGAGCCTCGTCGATAAACTTCAGTGTGATGTGGATACCAAGAGTTGCTAGGACGTCTTCGGTCCAATGTACTTGACATAGTTGACTAGCCATTTTTGCGAAAGAGCTTAGTTGATTTCTATGGTCGCTGTCTTCAATATAAGCCTATAAACCAATTGAAGCCAAGGAGGTATATATAGCCTTTAGTTGATGCTTTGGGTGCAAGAATAAATGTTTAGTCTTTAGTCTTTTTTTGTCGACACCAACTCGTCATGACACAGCAATGCACTGGGAGGAGCGATATGGACTCGCGCGTGCCTAGTGGTGCGCCCACAGGTTACATCATGTCCACTCAAATAATTGTAGTCTCCTTTATTCCAATCGGGAGCACTTGGCGATTATGTAAAATGAATTGGAATTTGTGACAATATTTTTTATTCTTAAATGACCCATCTCATAACTATTATCAAATAGTAGGGCCAGTGTGCCGCAAGTTGTGGCCCCACATGGTGCCTACTTCTTTTGGGATGACAGATTCCGATTTGTTAAAAATCACTATCGTTCGATGCCCCTTCTTCAACTCGACTTCAACTCGACAGCAAAGGATCCCGATCATGACACGCACTAGGTTGTGCGAAGAAAACCCATATTTGTAAACTAATTAACGTGTGCTAATGTAAAAGACAGCGTGGTATCTTCACTTTTGGTGCCTCCCTAGATAAATTCTACTAGCATACTAATAGAATCCTATGGGCTAATAGAATCCTAGTTCCATACGTTTCCTTCGTAAACCGTGTAACACCTAAGAGTGCTGATTACTATTGAACTCTTGAATGAAACAGCCACACAACATTTTTTTTTTGGTATGCTTTTAACAACTAAGATAAATGATAACATAAAACATTTTTGATAGATTATTTGCCAAAATAGGAACGTTTTTAAGTTCAGGTTGTCAAAATTGGAATGGGGTTATTATTTGAGGCAGTAATGAGACTAAATATTTTCGGTTGATATATAAGAATTCATTATTGGAAGAAAATTAACCAAAGGAGTATAACTCATGATTTTCGATGATGGAGGATGTGGATGGATCATTAAACATTTTAAGTTGATAGGTGTGAGCGTGCGTGCCTCGCGTTGAAATGATTCCCAGTCCTAAACTATGTAAATACATGTTCTAAATATTTCGGTCTCTATACTAAACAATCTATCATAATAGTGCATTATATGAGTAGTCGTTAAAGAAATAATAAAAATATATGACGTGGCATTATTTAATTAGTGGAACAGGTAAATTTGGGACATGTGATCTCAATTACTGTAGTATAACTTGAGAATATATTGTAAACTTATAATTAATTCAAAACATTATATTAATTATCAACTTATACTTTCTAAAAAAATCACGGACAAACATTACAACAACTTTTTTTTTCCCTCTTTTTTCCCTTTGAAGACGAGTATTAGCAACATTTTTGCCTCACGACTTGACATGAGACTCAACTAAAATATCTATTATTTTAATAATATAAAAAATTATTATGAAATTTTACTTGGGAAACAGTTTGACTAGAGAACAGCATCAAGGACATGCATTTGCCAATTATGTTACGCTAGTGATTATAGAAAAACGATTGAAACGAGCATAGAGACTGATAGATACCTTTAAACCTCTATTTTACACCCAGAGACCTTTCATTCTATTTTTTCAGACCTTTTTTTCTTTTTATATTATAGTTATCTAATTTTATGTATCTACGTGTTTTTACATGTCAAGGCCACGTAGTTGTAGACTACATTCCAGGAATTTCTTCAATTCGCCTGGCCGATCTAGTAGACCGACTTGTACATAAAGACGATGAAAAAATCTTGCAAACAGTGTTAGAAGCTGTTTCTATGGTGTCAAAAGCGCAATACCTTCTATCCACTTCAGTCTACGAACTTGAATCCCAAGTCTTTGATGTTTTGAAGGCAAAATCCCCCTTCCCGGCCATCTACCCTGTCGGACCTACCACTCTTTCCTTCCAACTTGAAAACTCTTCTAGTGACACTAACGTTGTTCCTGACTATATCCAATGGCTAGATTCCCAACCTAAATCATCTGTCTTGTACATCTCATTTGGAAGTTTTCTTTCAGTTTCAAGTGCCCAATTGGATGAAATCGTGGCT
The DNA here is from genome assembly GCA_002914805.1 of Parasponia andersonii. Classification (NCBI taxonomy): domain Eukaryota; kingdom Viridiplantae; phylum Streptophyta; class Magnoliopsida; order Rosales; family Cannabaceae; genus Trema; species Trema andersonii. The sequence goes on from JXTB01000448.1 coordinate 341,573, forward strand.
GGGATACGAAGTAGTGGCACGAGGCACATGTGGGTGGCACGTGACAATGCCTCGAAGATCAAAGATGGTTGTGGCAATAATGGATTTGTGGTGCCTTGGTGTGACCAATTGAGGGTGTTGTGTCATCCTTCTATTGGTGGATTCTGGACTCATTGTGGGTGGAATTCAACTTTGGAAGCCGTTTTCGCTGGTGTTCCGATGTTGACTTATCCTATAGTTGGGGACCAAATGCATAATAGCAAGCAAATTGTTGAGGATTAGAAGATTGGATGTAAGGTAAGTAAAGTGAGAATATTTGAGCCTGATGAGAGTTTGGTGACGAGAGATGAGATTTTGGAATTCGTGAAGAGATTCATGGATCCAGAAAACATTGATGGCAAACTGATGAGAAAAAGAGTTAAAGAAGTTCAAAAATCATGTCAGCAAGCAATCGCCAAATGTGGCTCAGCTGACACTAACCTCGATCCTTTTATCAGGGACATCTCACATGGCTATTGTCACTATTAAGCCTTTTTTTTTTAATTTGAAAAAAGAGGCCATTGTCACTATTAAGCCTTTTTTTTTATTTGAAAAAAGAAAAGTTAGTACTGTTTTAATTTGATGCGTCTCAAATACTCCGCTGCCTTTCTTATAATAAGTACGTTTTATATTTTGTCCTTTTTCACTTTGGTTTATGTGGAGTCGATGTTGTTGCTAGTGCTAGCTACTATCTTTTTTCTTAAAAGATGAACTATATATAAAACAATGACGAATATGTCAAGTGTTTTCGGTGTTTAACATTACTTTCTCTGAGTTCGATGACAAGATTTTCCTGTTTATTTTGTGTGTATGTGTAGGCAACAATCTATATATATATATATATATAGATTTGGAAGTTACATTATTTTAACAATATTCAAGGCATCGCCATCAAATTACGTGTGCCTCACTTTTTTTTTTTACCAACTTGACTCTTGACATAATGTTAAACACCGACAACATTTGACACTTGACATGTTTAGTTGTTTTTCCAATACCGTGCGCCTGAAAGTAGTGCTTGAATTTGACTGAAGATCACACTACTTTCTGCATAATTAAAAGTAGAATACTTGGTAGAAAAATATTTACAGGCCTTCTCTTCCGTCTAGAGGACCAGGCCTTCACTCACGGACATAGTGTAACATTAGTAAGCAATGCAACATCTATATTTTTTAAAAGAGTAAAAGGATACTGCCGATACTCTTTTAAACGATTTCGTGAACCTTTCCCGAATAGAAAAACAAAAACAAATATTAAAAACAGGATTTCCTAATAGAAAATTTGATAAAATTGCTAAAAATATATGGTATAGTAAAATTGCTAACATGTGGTATAACAAATTTGCTAATATAATGAATTTCTAATATTTTTATTATATTCGCAATAAATAAAATATATGGTACCCTCCGTACAGGTACTTCCAAATAATAAGTAAATAAATAAAGCAGTATCACTGCCATTAACCGGTGCAATTTCTCCACCATTATATGCCATTAGTCCAGTTTCACAACCATTGGTCAAGCAGTCCAGTCCTAATAGGCAAGTTTCTCCGCCTCCCCACGGCACCTACCATGGGCACTCTGCAAGTAGAACCAACCACCGACTGCCACGTGGTGGCGATGCCCTATCCGGGAAGAGGCCATATCAACCCTTTGATGAACATCTGCAAGCAGCTGGTTTCGCGGGACCCCAACATTCTGGTAACCTTCGTGGTGACCGAAGAGTGGCTGGGCTTGATCGGGTCGGACCCGAAACCCGACAGGATCCGATTCGGAACGGTTCCGAACGTCATACCATCCGAACATGGTCGGGCAAAAGACTTCTCTGGCTTCGTCCAAGCCGTCTCGACCAAGCTTGAAGCTCCCTTCGTGGAGCTACTAGATCGGCTTGAGCCGCCGGTTTGTGCCATCATAGCCGATGCTTACGTCATTTGGATGACCGGCGTCGGGAACCGGAGGAATATTCCGGTGGCTTCGCTTTGGCCTATGTCGGCTACGATGTTTTCTATGTTGTATCATTTTGAGCTTCTCCAGCAAAAGGGGCATTTCCCAGCGGACATCTCAGGTACGTGGATTTACAATATTGGCAGGACTCTATATTTGGATTGAACTGTACTTTTGTCTGAAGTCTAAGCACATTTCTAATCATTTAACTAATAATTATTCGAATATTTTTTCTATATGAGGATTTAGGATTGAGTATATTAGGTTCTGTATGAATTGAATATATATTAGGTTCTATATTAGGTGGGATTATGAATTGCACGGTATTTACGTTTCTTTACTATTAACAGTAATTTGGCCCATAATGAGAATCCTATTATGGCACCTTTTTTGTGTTATAAATGTACGAAAATATCATGTGTCAATATGGTTTAATCTCATTTTGTCCCTGAATTATCTCCAAATCTTATTTTGACCCGTAATCTTTAAAGCGATGTACAGCCTGCCTTAGCATCTAATTTATTTAAATATCTAAAGTTAATCCTTATCATCATGACTTTTTTGTTTAAAAAAAAGGCATTTCATCACACTCATATGGCCTTATAACTAGAGCATTTTAGACATGTTTCAATATAGGAACGAGGTAGTGGCAACTGGCAAAATTTTACTTTAAACGATGAATTAAAAGAATAAGAATTTTTACAGAAATTTAGAAATCCCCTGTTTGTCATGATTTAATTTTGGAGGAGTTTTGGATCTTTCAGTCTATAATACAATAAGTTCAAAAATAATTAGGATCCAATATTTAACCAATTTTTCTAAAAATTTATGTGAGATGACTTAATGTTTTTGTTACTCATTCATTTAGGTTTTTTTTTTCATTTAGATGTATAATACCCTAGTTTTGTTGTTTCTTTTTAGGGTGAATTACGCAAAAATACTCTCATTTTTTACTTTTTTTCCGCAAAAAATACTATATTTTTTGAACTTCTGGAAAATAATAATTTCACTTTTAGAATTCTAGAATTTAATACCCTTATATTTACGATTTCTGCAAATTTATACTCTCATTTTTTAATTTTTTAAATTAATACCTTAATATTTATAATTTCTGTAAATTAATATCCTCAATTTTTGTTTTCTTTGTATAAGATGCAAACATCTCTTATTAACTTATTTAAAATATTTAGATATTAGTATATTATTAGAAATTATTTATAACTATTTTTTTTTGGTTAATTACTAAAAAACACATTTTTTTACCTCTCTTATTTCTTTCTTTCTTTCTTTCTTTTTTACAATTAACTACTTTTATCTCTCATTCTAATTTTTACTATTTCAAAAAATAAAAAGTGAAATAAGCTAACTACAAATATTTTTTCAGAAATTTTATTATTATTTAATAAATTTTAATTAAGTTGATGATTGCTACTACTATCTTTTTTATTATTAAAATCTACTAATTGGACATTAAGGTTATAAATTTATAAGAATTTTAAATGTTACGGTATTATTTTACAAGAATTTTAATTGTTAGGGTATTAATTTACAGAATTTTTAAATGAGGATATCATTTTGCAGAAATTTAAAAATTAGGGTATTATTTTGTAAGAATTTTAAAGCAGAGATATTATTTCTTAGATAATCAAAAACTATAGTTTTTTTTGCAAAAAAGTTAAAATCAAAGTATTTTAATTGTATATTATTACCTACTTACAAAATAACAAATATCCAAATACACATCTCATGTTTTGGTTTGTTAACAAATATACAAGTCTCATGGTTTGTTGATACAGCAAAGAAAGACTGATCACGTCACTTCAAAGAAGAAAATGACATGATTTTTTGTTTTCCAACTAATAAAAGGGCAAACTTATTAATAAAATTGAAATTTCTAAAATGGCATGTTTATAAAATTTTGCGCTTTTTTCATATATGTTTTAATATCAAAGTGACGCCAATACGTAAAATAAGACATTTTAATAGAACGACTGAATGAGTCCAAATTAATAGCGTTTTTAAAATTCAAGGGCCAAAATAAAAGTTAGGGTCTAATTTGGGGCTAATAACTAGATTGGCCACCAATTGTTAGATATGCATAATGGATTGTTAAACTAAATATAATCCTAGAATCTATCATACTAAAATATCTGAAAAAGAATTGTTGAGAGAAAATCTATGACTAATCTAGATCCATTATGTTTGATAGTAAACGATGTGATCACGTAAGCAGAAACAATGTATAGATTAGAACCTGAAGTAGAAAGTCTTCTACAACTAAAATACTCTCTATATACTCAATGAGATCTCTCTCTGTTGATGGAGGCAGAGGAGAAGAGTATTCGGTTTATTTAGCTTAGGAACCAAAACTCTAATAGTTATGCCTATATATATTGATAGCTAATAGAGATCTCATCAATCCCTATTAGTCAAGTATTGGGTAACCATATATTATATAGCTCATACTTAATTAGTAATTTTTTGATCTCATAATTAGATCACTTAATAGTTCCACTTAATTAGATAGCTCTAATATATATAATTATTATAAAAACTTGTGGCCCACATTAGGTTATATATGTATAACCGAACGATCTCTCACTTGAGCTACACAGGTTTTTCCTAAGATAATTATATAATGAAAACTTCAGTGCATACTTTATTATTGTCTATTAATAAATTACTCTTTATAACAATCTGAACTATCTTGTATATTAATATGAAATCAAAATGGTCTTTGTTGCACTTAAGTAGGCAGCTGAACCCATCAATGATTATCAAATCAACACACAGTGATACAGACCAAGTATAGATGTGTGACACGAAAATTATATGAAAAATGATCTTACATACCTATTTCCATATGATACTTTATGATTCCAATGAATTAGCCTTAATCTTTCACTTTATGCAAAATCGCATCTTTATACAAAATAACATATAGAAAGAAAGTAAAATATAAATTTAGACTATAAAAGAAAACCATCACTTTATTGATATCAAATAATAAATATGTCTATCATAAAAAAACTTAAAAAACCTAACTCCCACTAATCCTGAATATCTTTAAATGGTATAACACTTATATGAATAGTGTGCTCATGAAACATCTTAGGCCTTAGACTTTTGGTAAAAGGATCTGCCAACATAGAGTTAGTGTTGATATGTTATATAGATACTAAGTGACTCTGAAATTTTTTTTTAACAATTAGAAACTTAATGTCTTTGTGTTTAGACATTGAAGGGCTTTTGTTATTATTGGAATATCGAATAGCAGCTCTATTATCACAATATATCTTTAATGGATTTTCAATGTCATCGACAATATGCAGCCCAATCATAAAATTTTGTAGCCATATCTCTTGATTTGATGCCTCATGATAAGCTATAAATTCTGCTTCCATTATGGAAGAAGCTGTGAGCGTCTACTTAATACTTTTTCATGATATAGCTCCCTTAGCAAGCGGGTAAATATAGCTTGAAGTAGATCTTTTACTATCTAGATATCTAGCATAATCGGAGTCAGAATACCCTCACGATCTCCAAATGATCAAATCTCTAATAAGTGAGCATGTAATCTTTCGTTCTTTGTAAATATTGTAAAACTCTCTTTACTGTTGTCCAGTGATCCATACCAGGATTGCTTAAGTATCTGCCTAACACTCCAACTATATACGTCATATCCAGATATGTACATGCCTGAGCATATATTAGACTTCCTACTGTATTTCCTTAGCTTCAAACTCATTCTCAGAACATTAAATGAGACTGAATTTATCACTCTATGTAATGGGTTTATCTCCTATGGCACATTTGCTCATGCCAAATCTATCAAGCACCTTTTCGATATAATTCTTTTATGATAATATAAGTATACACCGAGAGCAATCTCAGTGTATTTTAATTCCTAATACAAAAAAGGTGTCCTGAAGATCTTTTATCTTTAATTTGTTTGATAGAAATCTCCTAGTTTCATACAGTAAGCATATATCATTGCTTGCCAAAAGTATGTCATTGATATATAAAACTAGGAAGATATATTTACTCCCACTAAACTTGTGATAAATACATCTATCTATTGAATTTTCCACAAAACCAAACGAAGAAATAAATGGATGGAACTTATGGTACATTTAACGAGATGCTTGTGTTGAGACCATAGATGGATTTTTTTAGTTTACAAACTATAGACTTTAGATCTCCAGTTACAAAGTTTTTTGGTTGTACCATATAAATAGTTTCCCTAATATTACTGTTGGAAAACATAGTTTTAACATCTATCTACAGTATCTCTAGATCAAAATGCACTACTAGTACTATAATAATCCTCAAAGAGTCTTTTGAATAAATTGAAGAGAAAGTCTCTTTATAGTCAATGTCTTCTTTTTGAGTAAAACCATTGGTAACTAGATGAGCTTTATATCTTTTGATATTGCCTTTAGAATCTCTTTCGGTTTTAAAAATCCATTTACAACTAATGATTTTCTTACCTGATAGTAATTCGACGAGACCCTAAATATCATTATCTTTATTGAATTTCATAATATCCTCTATGATAGTAATCCACTGTTGGGATTTTGAACTTTGTTTGCCTAAGTGAAATTGATTGGACTATTTTCTACTTCTATGTTAAACTCACATTCTAGGAGATAGATGATGTAATCATCCAGAATCACGTTTCTTTTTTTTCTAGTAGATCTCCTTAATGGCACTTCCTTTTGAGGTTGTTGATATTGCTCTTCAGAAATAACTTCATCGTGTTAGACTGGGAGTTACGGAATATTGTCGTGAATTTCTAGATTTGCTTCTTGAATAATGTCAAGTATAGAAGCTTAATCACTTTCAATAGCAATTGTAGGAAGAGAAACGAATTCCTTCTCAAAGATAATATCCCTTACCTTATCTCTCCCTTCCTTACCCTCGCATTCTCAAGGAATCTTGCATTACCTATCTCAAAAAAGACCTGCTAGAAGGATCATAGAATTTAAAACTTTTTGATCTTTTAGCGTACTCGACAAAATAGCAGTTGATTGTTTATGAGTCTAGTTTCTTTTTATGTTGCCTATATGGCCTTACCTCAGCTAGACAAACCCCATATATGCAAGTGCATAATACTAGGCTTCTTTCCTTTTCATAGCTCATATGGAGCTTTAGTTATTGATTTGAAGGGTACTCTGTTGAGTATGTAAATTGTAGTCTCTAGTGTTTCTCCGTAGAGTGATTCAAGTAAAAAAAGAATGACTAATCATACTTCTCACCATATCCTTAAGTATTTGATTTCGTCGCTCAGCAACACCATTCATGCTAGGTTTTCCTAGCATTGTGTATTATGGGATGATTCTACATTCATCTAGGTATTGGGCAAAGGGTCCTGGACATTATTCACCGAATCCATCATACGTACCGTAATATTCACCACTACGATTGGATTTGACAGTTTTAATTTTCTTGTCAAGTTGATCTTTAATTTTAGCTTTGAAAGCTTTAAATACGTCCATAGATTGTGACTTCTTATGAATTAAATATAAGTACCCATAGTGAGAGTAATCGTCTATAAATGTGATAAAATACTACTGGCCATTCCGTGAAGCCTTAGGGAATGGATCGTGGATGTTAATATGTATTAGTTCTAAAATACTGGAACTCCTATTAGCACCTAATTTGCTTACATTTATCGGTTTACTTTTAATGTACTAAACACAAATTGTGAAGTCTGTGAGATCAAATGGGTCAAGAATTTCATCTGACACAAGACGTTATATTCTCTGTTTAGAGATCGCTAATATCATAATATAGAGGAATTCTCAATGGTTTTATATTTTGTACCATATTTCTTGAAATACAAAGTTTTATTAATTTAGGTAATAGTTTCAATTTTATATAGGTCATTAGTCAAAGTACTAGTCGCAATAATATTGGAATTTTGAAAAAGACTAAATTTATTATTTCTAAATAAACAAGAATAACGAGATTTTTCCAAAGCTGAAATCAAAACTAAATTTTGTCTAAATAATAGTACAACATATCTTATCTAAATCTAAAAATAAACCAGAACCTAGTTGCAACCTAGATATACCTATTACCTCTATTGTAGTTATATTATCGTTGCCCATATAAATATATCTTTCAATATCACTTAGCAGACGACTCCTCAGATAACTCTGTATAGATACACTTATGTGAATAGTGGTATCAGTACTTACCCACTAAGCTATGATTGGGTATAGAAGCAAAATTAACCTCAAAATAGACAAAATTGAGAAATTTACCTTTCTTAACACACAAGGTGGCATACTTGGGATATTGCATCTTTACATGTCATGCCTTCTTATAGAAGAAACAAGCTAATATCTCATCTTGTTTCTTTTGTACTATATTTCGTGAAGTTCTAGATGCAACTCCTTTATACTTAGTCCTTTTTCTTTTCTTATCTTGAGTTATTGCTAAGTGAGTACTCTATATCTTTTATCACTTCAAACTATCCTCTTCTTGCACTTATTGAGATATGAGCTCATTAAGAGTCCATTTTTCTTTCTAGATATTATAGCTTACTTTAAAGTGACTGAAGTATGATAGAAGAGAGAGTAAAACTAATTTCATGAGCAAGTCATCCAACAACTTTAACTTAAGTGTCTTTAGTTTTGAAGCTAGATTGGACATCTCCATGATGTACTCCCTGATATTCCCTTTACTTTTATAATGTGTAGCAAGAAAATTGCTCAGTATGGTACTTGCTTCCACTTTTTCATTCTTTTGGAAATGCTTCGCAATTGCGTCAAGGAACGCCTTAGCATTATCATCCCTTGGTATAGCGCCCCTAATGGTCTCAGATATGGAATATTTCATTATCATAAGACTCATATGATTAGAACATTCCCATTGCTCAAAGTTCTTAACTTTTATCTGTAAAAGTAGGAGATTATTTTTTTTTTTTGAGTGCAAGGCCCAAATCTATGCAACCAAGCATAATCATAACGTACTCTTTTCACTTCTTGAAGTTTGTGTTGCTAAGCATAGGAATTGAATTCAAACTAGCAAATAAACTTGAAGCAGAAACTGAACAGGGAATAAAAACAGAAAATAATAGCTCACATGTTATAAACTAAGCATACAAAATAATAAGATATACTAGCATGACCTATAACATTCAAATATATAAGATGGACTTCCCACACAAGATACTTAGACCAACATCAATAAGCTTTTCTTTGGGCTGACTTATCAACTTGTAAGTGGTACTCTTCAACGTAGTAATCAAATGTTGACAATAAACAGTAAATCTTATCAGACAACAAATCTTTTTTTGGGCGGATTTACTATCCATATAGAAACTTGATAATCATCACATATCCATTATCACAGGTGTATTTATTATTCAGCCAAGTAATCACCTTCTTTTGGGCTAGTAATTATTCGCATGAATAATAAACACACAATCATTCGAATATTTCAAAATAAATAAATCTAAATAGTAGAGATTACTTTGGCAACATATTGTTTCAACTCATCTATCTCAAAATATTTAAACCATTAGTGCAAAGAAAATAATAACCAAAATGCCTAAAATACTAAACTGAAATTTTCAATGCACAAAATTAATAGATGATCGAGTGAGTTTTAAGCATTTTTATCAACTCTTAAAACTAAAGAGAGTTTTCAACAGATAAAATCTGGGTCATTAATTAAATTAATTTTGAGATAATTAAACTTTATTGGTCACGTCTTAGATTAGAACTCTTGAATTAAGTCGAAAATGATTCAATTCTACTCAAAAAATACTAAAAATGCTAAAATTGAGTCAAAAATTGACCCATGTACCAGAGAGGTCAGCAAGCTGGTATTGCTGCACTGGTCCAAAGCCGAAGTGGCATTACGATGCTCATTGAAAAGCACCACGACACCATGGTTCTGGTCGAAAGACCAAAGCTTCCCCTGATAATAATGCCGTAGTGCTATAGATCTAGTGTTGCAGTGCTAGTGTCATACTGAAGCGAATGTCGTAATGTCACTTCGGCTTTGGTCAAACCCAAAACACGTGCCATTATTGTAGGTGCACGGATTCGTAGTACTATGATGCTTGCCTTTTTGTTATCCAGTTTCGTGGCATTAGGCCAATTTTCTAGAAAAATCTAGTAATCTATAAATCTCCAAAATATCTCAAGTCATCGATTTTAAGCCCGAATAATCGAATTTAATGATCTTAAACCCAAAATTTAACCCTTAAATATTCAATATTTCAAAAAAATTATGAAAAATTCATTAATCATACATGTAATATTTAAACCCTAAAACGCTGAATAGGTAAAGATATAATAAACTCGAGACATGTATGATTTACGTAAGAAATTTAACATAATTTTTTGCTCTAATACTGCTTGTTAGATATACATAATGGATTGTTAAACTAAATATAATCTTAGAATCTATCATACCAAATTATCTTGAAAAGATATCGAGAGAAACCCTTGAGTAACTTGATCCATTGTGTTTGACAGAAAAGATGTGATCACGTAAGCAAAAGTAACATATAGATTAGAGCTTGAGAATAGAAGGTCTTCTGTAGCCAGAATACTCTATGTATGCACAATAGTCTCTCTCTCTCTCTATTGATAAAGGCAGAGAAGAAGACTATGCAGTCTATTTGGCTTGGGGACCAAAATCCTAATAGTTATGCTTATATGTACTGATAGCCAATAGAGACTCATCAATAGTATTAAGTAGCTACACATTTCATAGTCCATATTTAATTAGACGATGCTACGTATCCTAAAATTCATATCAAATTTTTAATACTAACATTAGTAATATATGAATTGTCATTATTTAATTAGTGTATTAGAATTTACCACAAATAGATTGATCACATTCACCAATTGATAATTCACGTACTATATGTGTTGGTATTTAAAATTTGATTCAAATTTTAGTACATTTAGCATTATTCTACTTAATTAGTATTTTTCTGGTCCATAATTAGATCACTTACTAACTTTATTAAATAATCTTAATATATATAATTATTATAAAAACTCTTAAGCCCACATTAGGTTATACACGTATAAGCCAGCACCAATTACTTTGTGCGGTGTTTTCCTTATATTTATAACATAAAAGTAATGAAAAAACGATTAAATGAGACGAAGAAAAAGATCATGTCTTCCAGCTGTCTCCCAATGCGCAGGTTATAAATTATTAGCCCCAGCTTCATATAACATATAATTAAGGGTGGGGCAGTGCTCGTAAGACGCTAATTAAGTTCATAAAATTCGTAACATAACTCTTTTGTTCCTTTCTTTCTTTCTTTTTTCCTTAATTCAAAATTATCTATGTTTTATTTTTTATTTTATAAAAAACTGATTTTCTTTTTCTTTTTTTTTTTTAATTTGAAGGTTGCAATGCAATTTTCTTCATGCTTCTTTTACATAATTTGCAAAAGTTTGTTTCAATTTTTTTCTTTTTAGAATATTATACTATTAAATGTGTTATAAAATGCAATGTATGATCAGTAGCAATTAGTTGACGCACGTACGTATAATACCAAACGAGATACAAATCTGAACTTTTATTAATAATGACGAGATTTCCCTAATTTAGTGGAGGTTAGGATTCATAAGAATATTGTATTTGATTCCCTTCAAAAAAAAAAATCTTGTATTTGATTTAAAACCTGATTTGTTAAGATTCTCTATGAAAAAACAAAGAAAGAATTTGTCTTTACATCATTTTTATTCTCCATTAAAATAATCTAGGAAACGAGTAAAGAATACAAATTTCGGAGGGTCCGTAATCCCGATCGAATAATTTCTGGACCAACTTCAATTTTTCTCCTCTTTTGTCTACGAATAATTCCTGCGCTTCTTCATTGGGTAATTAAATGATACGGCATGATATAAGTCAAGCTGAAAAGGATGCCTATATAGACAATATGCAGCAACACGGCTATTCTAGTCAACATTTTTTTTTGGTAGCATTGACTATTAATAATTGTTCTTTTTGTTTTTTTCCGAGTGAATATTAATAAGTCGATCCAGTGAGTATCATATAATAACATTACTATTGCATATTCATACCCTCAGAAGTTAGGAAGATCTTTCTCCTTCTTTTTTTCTTTTTTTTTTTTCCCGTTTAATAGTCTGCTGAACAGAACTTGCACCTGTTTGCACTGGCATTCTTTTATTAAGAAGTGCTACAATCGACTTGCCTTAATGAAAGGCTGTAACGAGTTAGACAACTAGATACAACCTTTACCTTTTTGTGATCTTAGTTCTATATATGATACTATTCAAATTTTGTTGTTCCTGTAAATCTATATTAATCTATCTTCCCTTTACTCAAAGAGCGAGGACACGAAATTGTGGATTACATCCCCGGAATTTCTACAATCCGGCTCGCAGATCTCCCCTCATTCTTCGATGGACAAGGTCGAAAAACCTTACATATAGCATTGGAAGCTGCTTCCAGGGTGTCCAAGGCACAATTTCTTTTGTCCACCTCAGTCTACGAGCTTGAATCCCAAGTCTTTGACGCTCTAAAGGCCAAGTTTCCCTTCCCAGTCTACCCTATTGGGCCCAGCATACCTCATTTACAGCTTCAAAGTTCATCTTCTAGTCACATTAATGGAGTTGACTATCTCAAGTGGCTAGATTCTCAGCCCAAAGGGTCAGTCATGTACATATCACTGGGGAGTTATCTTTCAGTTTCAAGTGCCCAATTGGATGAAATCGTGGCTGGGGTACGTGGCAGCGGCACGAGGTACTTGTGGGTGGCACGTGACAATGTCTCAAAGATCAAAGATGGCTGTGGCGATGTTGGGTTTGTGGTGCCTTGGTGTGATCAATTGAGGGTGTTGTGTCATCCTTCTATTGGTGGATTTTGGACTCATTGCGGGTGGAATTCGACTTTGGAAGCCCTATTCTCTGGGGTACCCTTGCTGACGTGTCCTATATTTTGGGACCAAATCCCAAACAGCAAGCAGATTGTAGAGGATTGGAAAATTGGCTATAAGGTAAAGAAATCGGGGACAATGGCCACTGATAAGATTTTGGTGACCAGAGATGAAATAGCTGAGCTTGTTAAGAGATTTATGGATAGAGAAAGCAGTAAAGCAAAAGTGATGAGGGAAAGAGTGGAGCAACTTAAAGAGGCGTGTCATAAAGCAATCACCAAAGGCGGCTCGTCTGATACTAACCTTGATGCTTTTATCAGGTATATTTCACAAGGTCATGGCCGTTAAGCTGATCATTTGTTGGAATTAGTGATTTAATAATGCCTTGAAGCTGTTTTAATCTTATTATTAACCTTTGTTTGAAACTAGCACAGAAATATAAAATATTGCCTCTTCTGTTTAGATTATTGCTAACTTTCTCACAGCATTTTCCTGTTTTCCTTTATGTGTTCCATCTGATATGCGGATTAGCTTCTAATATCCATTTGAGAAAAATATATTGAACAACTATATTTTAAAGAAAGACTTACAGTTTTGCCTAATTAATTATTGGAAAATTATCATTTTTATACCTTGTATTTTGACACTTTGTTCGGTTTATATTTTCTGTTTTAGTTATTATCAATATTGATCTTTAGATTTCATATTTGTTACAAATTTATACCCTGACACTAATTTAGAGCAGTTAATTTACCAAGATGATTTAATAAACTTATTCTCGAATCAGTTTTTATGTAGTTTATTTTCAATTTTTTAAACGACAATTTGGTAAATTAACTGCTCTAAATTGGTGTCATGGTATAAATTTATAACAGATTTTAAATCTAAGGGTCAATATTGATAATAACCAAAATAAAAAGTATAATTTGAACAAAATATCAAAATGCAGATATAAAAATGATAATATCCCTTAATTATTTGGTTATTGGAATGAACATATCACAAATCTTACCGAATTGTTAACACACAGTATTCACACTAAACAGAATAAGTAATCAACTTGCATTGTTATTCAACCAGTCTTCCTATGAGGACAGATGCAATAATGTAAATGTACCAAATTTGCTATTACATCATCGACAACTTACTCACGTTACAGAGATGAGGACCATGTCTGTATTTTATTTATTATTTTTTTTTTGACCAAAGTGTACAAAACAAATAAATTACCTAGTGAGTGAGTGATCACTTCCTCATTATCGCAAGTTATAATTTGTAACTACTTCATTTTCTTTTCGTTCTTTTTTTGTGTCTTAGGGTAAAATTCAGTACATATAATAAATAGTTTTCCAACCTATAATAAATATTGGGACTCGAAGGTTGGTCGATTTTCTCATCTGGGCCAGTTTGTTTCTCAGGAAAAGGTGTTGATAATTTTGTTGATGAACTATTCAGCATGATTCATTTCCTATGATTTGATCTGAAATTTTGTTGATAAATTACAATTGAATAAAGGATAAATTTCTCAATTTGTGCGACTTATTGCTTTAAATTAAAGTTTTATGAAAAAAAATAAAAAAATAAACAATTTAATTTAGTTTTTATTCTATTTTTGTCTGGATGACAAAATTGTTTTTTTTTTTACCTCATCTACTCAAATACCGTTAAAAACCGTTAATAGACAATGACAAATAGTCATTTTAACTTTTTAAATAGCTAAAATATAAATGCTCTTGCTATTTTTTTTTCTTGGTTGAGTATTGTCAAATAAATATTTTTTTACAATTAAATAAATAAAATAAATGAAAAGAGGTACGTAACATTCTTTTCCATGGTTAAATATGTATGTAAACAAAAACATAGTTTTCTTTTCCGTTACTTTTATTTTTATATTCAAGTATCACAGAATGAGAAAAGGATTTCTCTTTTCTTCTCTAATACTAACACAGTTAGAAGATTATAAGTAAGCAAAGACCAAATAATTATTTCATTTTCTAGAGAATTTTTCAAATATAAAATTATGCAAGTTTTTTTACGTGACTTCTAAAATAATTTAATACTAATGAATTAGTACAAAAATTGTTCTATTATATCTATTTCTTGTTTTATATATATACACATATGTATATAACCCTATTATTATTTTTTTTACCTCTTTTTTATTTATTTATAAAAAACTAACTATTTGGAAATATCCAATAGAAAAAATAAATTTTATAAGATATTTATTTAGCTCTTTAACAAGTGAAATGATTATATAGTCATTATTTAATAATAGTTTTCTAAAAGTATTAGATTTGAGGAGGCAAAAGAAGAATAATTTTGTGATTTAGAAAATACTTGAATACAAAATAAAAAATGAATACAGAAAACTAATAAATGTTAGAGAGCAAAATAATTTACTTCTTTTCTCTTTTATCCTGCACAATTTTTTTTCGAAGTAGGCTATTCAACCCGAGCATTTTTCAACATAGGCCTTGTAGTCTCTTGTGACTGGTACACGTCTCATTTGCCACGTAATTCCAAGGATTCCTTGTTTATCCAAAAAAAAAAACAAAAAAAGAGAGAAAAAGGAAAGAACAATCCTCAATTTTTGGTCTCCAGCTCTCATCTCTCAAGTCCAATAGTGTCTATTCGGCTTTCACCTCCGTCTTCACCTCCAAATACTCATTTTGATTTCCTCAAAGATTGAGTGGAGTGGGTTGTAGAACATTTTTGTTTCCTCACTAGCCCAGTAGAATGGGTTGTACAAAGTGTACTTGGATGAGGGTCTCCAGCTTTCTACTAAGAGAGGGATAAGCAAAACTTGGAAGATGAAACGTCTTCTCAGTAAATCGATGTTCATGGTTGGACAAAGGAATCTCCGAAAGGATTCATAGTGAATTCAATTTTTGTATGGTTTTTTTTTTTCGGATTTAATATTGAATTTTGTAGGAGATTGTACTTTTTTTTATATATGATCATAAAGTTTGAACCTTATAGTCCTATTGACGTATCTAGCTTAATCCACTGCAGGAAAAAAAAAAAAAAAAACCCCATTATTTTTTCGGTAAAAAAATAAAAATAAAATCTTACTTTTAATGACGACAAAAGTTACGACTAAAAATAAAAAATTCATAATTAAAAGAATGTCATTATCTTTATGTCATGATTAAAAAAATAATAATTTATTGTGACTAAATGTATGTTTATTTATAATAAATTTATGCTTTTTAATACAAAACTCCCCAAAACTAAAATAATATAGTGAAATTAACTATGAATTCAATTTTTTAGAACAAAACTTCCTGAAATCTCATATAGTAATTTTATTCGAAAATAAAAATATTTTTGTTAGTTTTTTTTTTACAGTTAAGTTCATATTCTTTAATTTATAGTTTTTAGATAATCATTCTTGTATTTTTGTTTTACGTTAATCCTTTCTAATCTTTTTTATCCAAAACTACCGTTAATTAATACTTGTCCAAAAGTTGTTCATCTTAGTAGTAATAAAATTAGAAACAAAGAAAAATTATTATTTTTTTAAACAAAAAAGAGTTGAATTATCGTTTCGTCTAAGATGGAGGTAAGAAATTGGAAAATTTTATATGGTTGTAGTATAGATCTATTTTGGTCCAAGTATTTATATATCTAGAAAAGAGATATATGAATACTTTGGCCAAATTAGATCCATATTGGAATCATATAACTTTTAATAATGCATGTCCCATAAAATTGGATAATTTCACTTTATTTTTAATCTTATCCCTGTTAAGATGAGCATATTTTGGACAAATACTAATTAATGGCAATATTAAACAGAAAAAATTAAATGGATTAATATGAAATAAAAAGATAAAAATTTAGACTTAAAAGTCACAAATGAAAGAATAAGAACTTAATCACTAAAAAAAATAACAGAAATATCTTGTTTTTCTATCAAAACTAATTTTACCCGACTTTAAGGATTTTTCTTTAAAAAATTGATTTCAGGTATATTTTACTAAATTATTCTAAATCTATAAGATTTTTGTATTAAAAAATCCAAATTTTATTACTATTAACAAAAGAATGCGATTATAAGAACGTTAGAGATAACTTTGTACTACTAAATGTGAACTTTTAGTAGCAAAAAATGTTAAATGCGACTAAATATCATTTATAGTCATTAATATCAATTATTGTGGAGTAGAATTCAGTTTAAAGGAGAGTATGGCCAGTGCCAGAGTGGAAGAGCTACTTGGTTGTCGTGTTCTTCTTGGTTCCACATTTTCTTTTATTAAAAAAGAGAATAATAATAATAACAACATACATAGGCCCACTATACAAGTGAAGTCACATCAGCTCCGCTCAGGTAATAACTTTTTCTTTCTTTTTTTTTTTTTTTTTTTGGAATAATGTCTTTTTGCATGTTTTCCCTCTTGAAGGCTTATAGACATAGTACCGACTAATGAACCTGCCAAGTCACGTGATATTGTCCACCACACAAAACAAAATCATTTTGATTTTTGATAAATCTCCTCCGCCGCCGTGACAAGATGGCCGATATCGCAGCCGTGAAGGTGAAGCCAACTACCGTTTGCCACGTGGTGGCGATGCCGTATCCGGGCAGGAGCCACATCAACGCGTTGATGAACATCTGCAAGTTGCTAGCTTCGCGAAAGAGCGACATTGTCGTCACCTTCGTGGTAACCGAAGAGTGGCTCGGGTTGATCGGGTCGCATCCGAAGCCCGACAGCGTCCGATTCCGCACAGTCGCCAACGTCGTACCCTCCGAGCGTTGTCGCGCCAGGGACTTACCTGGCTTCTTCGAGGCTGTCTCGACCAAGTTGGCAGCTCCCTTTGAGGAGCTCCTCGATGGGCTTGACCAGGAGCTTCCCGTGAGCGCCATCGTAGCTGATACTTTCCTGGTTTGGGTTGGAGAAGTCGGGGAGCGGAAGAACATCCCGGTGGCTTCGTTTTGGCCTCTGTCTGCTTCTATGTTTTTTGTGTTCTACTACTTTCATCTCATCAAGCAAAACGGCCATTACCCATTCGAATGCTCTGGTTCGTATCTAACCTTCTTTCTTTATTTCTTTCTTTCTGTTTGTTTTTTTTTTCTTGAATCATGAAAAACAAATTAGAAAAAAAAAGGTAATTAATTTGATCCCGAACGTTTTTGTAGCATCCCACGATTTTGTATCAATTTTTAATAACATACTATTCGACTTAGAACTAATAATATAGTTTAAGAAATTTCAATTTTCTAAATACATAAAGAAAAATTCTACTCAAAATTTTACATAATATTTAACATATTTATATATATATATAAAGTGCACCAATCCAGTCTGGTAGGTAATTATTTTTTTACCTATGCATAGGTATTAATTTGGCCAATGAAAATTTAGCATGCACATTTTTTTATTATAAAAAGTAAGAGAGAAATAGCATTAATGATGTACGTCTTTTCATGCACTTCATTATAGTCATTGGATCACTATTAGAAGGTGATCCAACGGCTAAAAAAAATACCTACCTATAAGTAAAAAAAAAAATACCTATTGGATTGGTAACTATATATATATATATATATATATATATATATATATATATATAAACTATGGACCTCTCACATAGTCTTTCATAATATATACCGATCAATCAGATTCAAAATTCTCTTTAAAAAAACTGCAACGTCAAAATACTCATTTACACAAGCTGTAGTCAGAAATGTTGTTGTACATAAATATGTGAACAAATCTATGTAAACGCATGTGAATCTATGGTCACCAACTAGCTATCATAGTAATAGTGAAAAGGACAACCGTAATATCAATAGTAAAAATAGGCAGTTGTAATAGCAATAATGGAAATGACAGTTGTAATAGCAATAGTAAAAGGTAGTGTTCTCACTACCTTTCAAGTTTTATAAATACCGAAGCCTCATTACTTGTTTAGTATCCCAAAACTTGAAAGTATTTCAAGTTTTCTCTTCTAATTAAATTTTTTTTTCTCTTTATTTTTCTTTTCAAAGAGAGTAGAGTTTCTTTGTGAAAGAAGAGGTTTCAAAGAGTGGTTGTGTAGGGTGTAAGTGAGAGAATATTTTTGAGAAAGTGCTTGAGTATATTGGGATCACTGGGTAGAAAAGAGAGAAATCTATATGATCATAGAAACTTTTCATATAGTAAAATTTTTTTTTCTTAGAGACAATAGTTTTTCTCATGATTTAGAATTTTTCCACTTAAATTCTTATATTGTAAGATTAGTTTCTATTCCCTATTATTATTTCTCTATTATTCTGGCATTTCTTTAAAGTGAAATCTTAGGAGCATCGAATCTGTGTCGATCAGATTCCCAACAAGTGGTATCAAAGTAGGGTTTTTCAGTGCACTATATCTTGGTGTTAGCCTAAGAATTTCTGTGTAAGAAAGCTGTATTCAAGTGAGAGCATTTGAACTCTTTAATCCTTTTTGGAAATTTTCTTAGCAGTTTTTTAAGCTAGAAGTACGAAGTAAGATGTCAGAAAACAATATTTCAATTCCAGTTAGAGTTGATGTGGAGAAATTTGATGGGAATATCAATTTTGGCTTGTGACAAATACAAGTTAAGGATTTATTGATTCAATCTGGATTGCACAAAGTTTTGAAAGATAGAGAGGCTTGCAAAGGCAAAGATTATGAGAAATCCGGTATGAACGATAAAGACTGGGAGATCTGGATGAGAGAGCTGCAAGTGCGATACGTATGTATCTAGCCAAAAATTTTCTTGCAAATGTGCTTGGAATAATGACAACAAAAGAACTCTAGAGAAAGCTTGAAGAACTGTATCAAGCAAAAGGTGTCTCAAATCGAGTGTATCTGAAGAAGTAGTTTCATACATTGCGTATGAATGAAGGTACGAAAATTTCTAATCATCTAAGTATCTTGAATGGTATCATTTCTGAACTGAAGGTTATTGGAATGAAGATTGAAGATGAAGATAAGGCATTGCGATTCATTTGGTCTCTTCCACCTTCCAATGAGCATATGAAACTTATTTCGATGCATGGGAAGGAGATTGTAGTTTTTTCTGAGGTCACAAGTAAACTTTTTTCTAAAGAAAGAAAGTTGACATGTGGTGGAAGTAATGTTCCATCTGAGGACTCAGCATTGGCAGTTGACACTAGGAAGAAAAACTCCATGAAAAAGAACATAATATGCTGGAGGTGTGGACAATCTGGGTACCTGAAAAGAAATTATCAAAAAAGTGGAGCGGGTTCAGCTAAAAGCTGCAAATTTGATGATGTTGCTAATATTGTCTCCTATGATGGAGATGATGATCTTGACTTTTAATCATGATATAGGCATCCTCGTAGCATGTTGCTTATCTCCAAAGACACCATGAAAAATGATGTGTCACATTTAGCTGCAGCAAGTTTCCACATAAGTATTAGTTTGATGTTGATGTATGGCGTGTGCTGAATGATATCGATGGCCAATAGACTCCCAGAGAAGCCAAACGTGGGAGTCAGCACCATAATTATCAACAAGGTTTTTCGATATGAGCTGAGATGAAAATCTTAGAATTCGTCAATTCTAAGTGGTATACTCATATGGTGAAGTATGATTGCCAGTAAAGATAATGATAACAACGTAGGCTATGAGATGAGACGTATGTGAAGACGTGATTAAAATCAAGTCTTCTAGTGGGAGATTTTTGATATACATGAACATGTGTGAACAGATCTATATAAACATAAGTGAATATATACTCACCAGCTAGCCATCATAGTAATAGTGAAAAAGACAGCCGTAATATCAATTGTAAAAAAGGGCAGTCATAATAGCCATAGTGAAAAGGACAGCCGTAATAGCAATAATAAAAGGTGTTGTTCTCACTACCATTCAAGTTCTATAAATATGGAAGCTTCATTACTTGTTTGGTATCCCAAAACTTAGAAGCATTTTAAGTTCTCTCTTATAATTAAATCCTTTCTTTTCTCTTTGTTTCTCCTTTCAAAGAGAGTAGAGTTTTTTGTGAAAGAGGAGATTTCAAAAAGTGGCGGTATAAGGTATGAGTGAGAGAATACTTGTGAGAAAGTACTCAGGTATATTGGAGTCACTAGGTAGAAAAGAGGGAAATCTATATGATTATAGAAACTTTCTTTATAGTGAATTTTTTTTTCCTTAAAGACAATAGTTTTTCTCATGATTTGGAAGTTTTTCACTTAAATTCTTGTGTTGTGAGATTGATTTTTATTCCCTATTATTATTTCTCTATTATTTTGATATTTCTTTGAAGTGAGATCCTGGGAGCATCGAATCTGGATCGGTCAGATCCCCAATAAGAAAGTCAGCACTCCTCCTATAAGCTCACATATCATCAGTACCCTCTGCAATGTAAGAATATCTATGGGTATAAAACTCAATAAGTAACATATGCAGATATATGGTGCATATAACAAAGAACTGACTCATATAGTTGGAATCCCTGTGTATATTGTATTGTCTAATAAGATCGTGAATTACATACCGAGTCACTCAGAAAACATGTAACATATCATAAGCTATATGGAAGTCTCGAGCCCTAGAAAATCCCCTCTGTGTACAGCAGAAGTCCACCCTATACCAGCGTCAAAGTGTTCTTGAAAGAACCATAGTATCCCCAAAAAGACTAGAGTGTTTTTGAAAGAACCAAAATGTCCCCGAAGGAATCATTTCATATATTTAGGTACTAGCTCGCCACACCCTATTCACCAATACTCATTAGATAATATAAATACACCACGTATTCATATCTCATGCAAAACTGAATGACAAATACGTATATACACATATCTACAGAATTTATATCCATTAATTCTGCAAATTTATAGAAGCAAAGAGTTTTTTATATTGCGGATGTAACGTTACTTTCCTTAATTCGGAGCTTTTTAGTTTCTGTTTGTGAAAAGCTCGTAGTTCAAGATACAAAAGACATGTGCCTAAAAATTTTCAATATAATAAATTATATTAAAGCTAACTTTATGTTGAACTTATTTTTATAATGACTTGGTCCAACCGAAACTAGTTAATTAGCTTAAAATTTTAACTAAAACATTGAACTTTACAAAGTAAAACAATTCCGAAAGTTTTTTTCTTATAAAAAATTTTGACATAACACATAATTTTTTTAACTTAATATAACAAAAAAACAGAACCAAGCATTATGTCTACGAAAAATAAAAAATATTTAAAAAAAAAGCCATTGATAAACCTTTATACGTGGCCCTATTAAATCTTAATAACTAACAAACAAAGAATTAAGTACTGTATAAATCACATAAGACTAAAGACATCTTTTATAACAAATACAAATACTTAGTTTAACTACGAACGTTTACCTAGACTAAAGAGATAACCTTCTAGACTAAAACAAATATTGTCATAAAAGAAATCAATCTTAACTTTATCACAATTAATTCTTTTACTTAAAAATTACTCTCCAAGTATATAAAATTACATAGGAAAATTTAACAAATTATCAAACATGTACAAAATTAATTCCAAGTCTTAAGAGTTATTATCTCAAGTAGTAGATAACACACCAATAATTATTTGCGTATAAGGAAAAAAGGTTTCTCTAAAAGTTCACACACTTATATAACTCGATTCTTTAACTAAACAAGTAAATATACATACAATTCTTACTATCGATAACCATAATAACATTTTTTTCTTTTATACACAAATCACAAAAAGAAAATGATCAGTGAAAGCAACAACAATCACGATTATTACCTTAGAAATGCTTTAAACCATCTACATGATAACTTCACTTTGCACTAAAAACAAATAGGTAAAAGTCTAAGAGTATCTTTTATTAACCTATATATTTGCATAACTTTGTGAAAGAGCGGTTGATGAAGAAAAGAGTGAAACACATGTGAAGAAAAGAACATCTCAGAATAACCTTGTCATCAATTTATGGAGTTCAAGGGGATTACCGACACAACTAAGTCGGTTTATGCAATATATATATAAATATATATATATATATATATATATATATATATATATATTATTAAAATATAAGCAATAAATAGATGTACGCACAATAATATATATATATATATAGTTTAATTATCCATTAGAAAATTCTGGAATTCTACCAGGTACAAAATCATTATTACAATCAAATATAAAGACATTTAATAAAAAAAAACATTTAAGTAAAACATCTAACTTTTTTTATAATTTATAAAATTGGCATTAAACTACTTATCCAATCAATTAGTTCTAATTAATTAAAACACTAAATCATCATATTCAAATAATTGACTTATTACACATTAGAGATTTGTATCAATGAACTTATCTCGAGCATTTCTGTCACGACCCAAAACCCGGGCTAGTGGCAAAAGGAGAATTTCACTTGGTGGGAAATTCCTTAATTTATTTGAAAAGTGTCAAAAGTTTT
>JXTB01000449.1:14254-41072 GCA_002914805.1 Parasponia andersonii
GTGCACATGGCTCCTAGACGTGCACCGCTCCATCGTTTCTTTTTTTTTTTAAATTGAAAAAAAGTTTTCATAAAAACTCAAAAAATAATTAAAGATCAAAATATCTCTATGCATATTTTTATCAAGAACATAAAACATGAAGACATAGAAATCATGAACATGCCAGAAACAAAAATCAAAATAAACATGATCATCATCTCATACCAATATTTATTCAAATAATTATTCAAACTTATTGAATCTATTGACCATCATACAAACTAGAGCATACTCATAACATGAACAAGACCAAACATAATCAAACTTTATAGAAATCATAAACATTAATCAACAAGAGAATAGATCGGAGTAAAATATGCTAGATCATCAATAAAACCATGCTTTAATACCAATTGCTAGTATTCATTATGATAAAATTCCGGAAATTATTTCTATAAAATTATTTTTAAGAACACCATAGTTTTGTAAAATCTAGAAATGTAGCGGAATTGGTCATTTAAAATTTTTCTATTTACAAAACATTTCGGATTGTGATCCAACATAAATTAACTCTTGATCTAGACAAGAATAATACCCAAATTCACTCCACAACCTTCTCATCTTTCTATCTATTCTCGAAAGCTGTTTGATTGATCCGGTGGGTGGTCACTTTCTTGATTCCTAATAAAAAGATCTGCAGATAAACAAGAAGACAATCTTCTCTAACCGATTTCTTTAGGATGGCCGAAACACCAAGGATGGTGAATCCTTAAAGCTAGCCAATTTTCTTTGCTCTCCCTCTTTCTTTGTTTTTCATGTGCCACACTCTTCATAAGGGTGCTTCACGTGTAACTCATTAAACTGGCAGTCAGAGAACTTTTCTCTTAACTTTAGAGAGATTAGAAAACCATATTGGGCTTATTGGGTTTGTTGGGATCTACTGATCATCAAATAACTATTGTACTTTAATTTGAGCTAGACAGGAGACTAGAAGGATCCATAAAGCTCATGCTCTAATGGACTATCTACCCACAATCATAATTAACTTATAATTATGATTAAGCCTTGTCCATTAATATTGGGGCTCACCACTATACGCCCAATATTGAACTTTTGGACTAAATGTCATTTATTTTCTGTGAAGCTCATTATAAAATAATTAGCTCGATCTATTTAGCATATACTATACATATAGACGTACCCCCAATGCAATGTTGTACTAGATGGGTGAAATTTCCGTATTACCCTCTAGTACATATTTATCTTTGAGTTACTATTTTTCATCTAATGGATAATAATTAACTACAGTTTTTGTATTTGCTTATACCCTCACAGTCAAATTCACATAATGAATACCGGAGCCCTGGTTTATATTATCTAAGTACTTAAAAAAACTCAAAGTGATATTATATATATGGCGTCCATCATGAAAAATGTTCTAAACATTTCATATACTTTATCTTCCAATATACCAGAGTTCGAACTATAAATCAGAACTAGTCCTTTAGTAACTCAAAAAGACAAAATATATGAAAGTAAGTTTGTTAATTACTAGGATTAATGTTTTCTACAATAGTGCTAGATTAGTGTGAACAAAAATTTAAGTTACGACTCTTAACCTTAAATTCTAATTCATTCGGTCATGTTCGATGCTGTTATAACTTTCTTATAACATACTTATGTTTCTATCTAAAGACTCACATCGATAATTGGAGACTTCATTAATCAAAATAAATAACACTATATTCTATAGCATAGTAAAGTATTCCATCTTCAATATGCACAATGCGAATAATTTAATTTAGACATAATGAAATAAAGTGTATAATTTGTCCTACATATGAAATTATCATACAAATAATTCTTTATTACTAATTACATGTCTCGGAATCTTTTATATGTTTGTATAAGATAAACATAGATATCACATGTATATCAATGAGACATAAATGAAATAGAAATTCATAATATAGAATTTATTCACAATAAATAGATAACAAATAATACGAGAAATATTATTTATAATATCAAAATAATAAACTGCTTTATAAGACATTATTCCAACATAAAGATGCATTTTCTTACCAGAGTATCAAAATTGCCAAATATGTACCAAATCAGTGAACTCGATGAGATGAATTAGCACATGCTAGAGGTGTCGTTGCCTAGTGACCGGAGTCAGATTTTTCGCCGTTTGAATGCGAAATTATGTCTCGGAAAAGTTGAGATTGCACACTCACTGAAAGTCTACACTCGGAGCTTCCACTGGCATTAGCTTTGTCAGAGAGTCGTGAAGAATGCAGAGGTAGAGGTGGGGCGAGTATGGTCTTTAGCAACCAGTTTCTAGGCTTGGCCATTAAGGGTGTTAAAAGTAGTAAAAGAGAAGAAAAAAAAGGAAAGAGATAATGTCTTATCCTCCATTGCCATATGTCACCCTCTTACAGGAAGGTTCCATATTGCAATTTTCTTAAAAACCCTTAGAATTTTCGCTCTGGTGCCCTTAAATTTTACAAAGTTAATGGCAAAGAAGGGCTTCCACTTAATAACTTTGATTTAATTGCTTTCATACTCTTTTCCAACTTTTGAAAATTACTAGGAGGCATTTCCACATTCTTAAATTGCCCAAATATAAGTTTTCTTGCAAAAAATACTTCCTGAAATTATACTATGGCACAATTTCGAAAAAATTATTGTATTTAAGCTCAAATTTTCAGATAAAAAACCCTCCAAATTTTGTGAGATTTTATGAGCAATCTACTTTGAGAAAGATTCATTAATCGATATGAGTGAGTCCACCACTTAGAGTTATTGGGGTATGCCTCCCTCTAACCTTATAACCTTTTTTACCCCTACAAGAAAAGAAAAAAAAACTGGTTATGGTGGTCTTATAATTAGGAGTCTATCCTAGTTATAAGGATCTTCTTCACCCTCTAGCATACAAGTTCACAAATAGTGATAGCTTTGTTTTTAGGGTTCTTGGCAAGATACTCTTATTTTGTAGTCACTTTTAGGAAATAAAACCCCTCTGATTGTTTTATATATATATATATATATATCCTTTTTTAAGTTTTAAGTTTATTATGAAAACAAAAATACTCTTAGTATTTATTCCATCAGGTATCTAGAACTGGCTAGACAGGGGAGTCATGTTGCTAGACACCTTGTCTAGTTGTCGATATGTCTAGTTATTCGACATAACCCAAAATCTTATGTAGCACTCTAGACACCATGTGTAGCTTTCTTGCCATTTTGTCTGGCACCAAACACTCAAGCTGCTTGACACTTTATCTAACATTCGATACTATATTTAACATTCTCGAATTAATGGTATATAAGTCCTTTTATGCCTTTATTTTCTGAAAAAGGGTTACTTAATTATTTTCAAGTAGGTTGTATTTTCTAAAACTTACTATGAAAAGAGTGTATTTTACCTACTTTTCCTTTTTTTTTTCCCTTTCATTTGTGCCTATTACTAGGGAAATTGAACATTCCTCGTTTGAACTATGGGCACTCATCTATTTGGCGAACTCTTAAATCTCACTATCTTTATCTATTTTGAGAGGTCCGTTGGATTATTGGTGAGCACCCTCGTCGTAAATTATAGTTGTTTTTTAGTGGGACATTCATCAAGTTTACTTGTACGATGCTAATTGGGGATTTTTCTTTTCTTTTCTTTTCTTAATTAAGAAATTAAGAAAGCTTGGAAGCTGTTAGAATGTGTGTGACTTTGTGATAAAATAATGTTTAATGAAATCTTAGAGAGGCTTGGAAACTTGGATTTAAAAAGAATTGACATTAAAAAAAAAAAAGGAAAGAAACATTGTAGGCAGCCATGGATGAAGAAGTTCGAGGCTGAGAGGAAGGGAAGAGAGATAGAAAGGGTGAGAAATAATCGTATGTTTCTCAATTATTTGCTTTCTAGTCAAAGTTGTGGGTACCCTAAGTTGTGATGCATTTATAGCCTTTGGATTCATCTAACTGGTACAGGTAAAAAGGACGTCTCTACTACAGACTCTGTTACAATAAAGCATAATTTGATAAAGTAGTAGACTATAATGCTTACTATAGAATGCTATGACATACTCTCACATGTTCAACTAAATTAATTAAGTTTGTTCAAGTTCCATTAGTTAAAGAAAGTTCACACTACTTTAAAGTAACCTAGCATCATTTGGAAATGTGACTATAATACTTAGTAGAACACTAATTTATAATATCACATGCATAAATTGGATTTAATTTTTATAAATTTGTTATTAATTAACTCATTAAGCACAACATCACAATATAATGAATCAAAGGGGTTTAGTCAAATATTATTACATTCAATACTGAATTTTAAAGCCTTCTTGAAATTCGGTTTTTTTAACAATCATCCGGTTTTCTTGCTTTTTTACATAAGAAATTGAATTATATTATTGCTGGTTAATAAAATTTCATATTAATTCAAACTTGTTGTCGAAAATATCACAATTAAGTAGATTAAAATTGTTTAATAGATCACTACTACATACAATATCATATTTCAAGGCCTTCTTGAAGTTTAATTTGAATAAAATTCATAACCAATTTAATATTTACTAACAATTCAAAAAAAAGAAAATTTAAATTAAAAAAATCAACAAAGCGAATTAAACCTAATAAATTTAAGTAATGCATCATAGATATGGAATTAAAATATATATATTTTATTTTAATTTTCCGAAAGATGATTTTTTTGGTTTCTAAGGCAGAAAAGTAATTCTCATTCTCATATGATCAATCCAATTAGAAGAAAAAGTACATTTTTTTAGTAAAAAATTTACCATCTCAAAAGAGATGATTAAGTCTAATTAAGAAAAATTCAAAGAGAAAAGATATATATATTCTTATTTTACTGTAAAATCCTCAAACACGAATATATTTAAATCATCTAATTTAGATAAATTTTTCCACAGAATTTTATAAGAAACATAATATGATTTTAGAATGTATACATAAAGAAAATCACAAACGGAGAAGTATTCAGAGGGAGAATAAGAGAGAGAAACCGGTAACAAGATTCATGTAGAATAAGAGTAATTAGATGTTATATAGGTCNTTCCGAAAGATGATTTTTTTGGTTTCTAAGGCAGAAAAGTAATTCTCATTCTCATATGATCAATCCAATTAGAAGAAAAAGTACATTTTTTTAGTAAAAAATTTACCATCTCAAAAGAGATGATTAAGTCTACTTAAGAAAAATTCAAAGAGAAAAGATATATATATTCTTATTTTACTGTAAAATCCTCAAACACGAATATATTTAAATCATCTAATTTAGATAAATTTTTCCACAGAATTTTATAAGAAACATAATATGATTTTAGAATGTATACATAAAGAAAATCACAAACGGAGAAGTATTCAGAGGGAGAATAAGAGAGAGAAACCGGTAACAAGATTCATGTAGAATAAGAGTAATTAGATGTTATATAGGTCTTTTTCGAAAACAATGTATTGCCAATATAATTTGAGATAGAAAGGAAAATGACTTGAAAAATGAAGAATGGAAGACTTGTTGTTTTCTATTATATTATTATAAGAAAGGGTAATTATTTAAACCATGAGTTCGTTCTGAGGGACCCAGTCCTGCATGCCCTTCTGTTGTTGGATCTTGTTGTGCGATCTTAAATCTACATTTTTGGTCAACACCAGAAAAGGAAAGTCAATGGCTGAGATAAATGCGTTAGGTCACATGTGTGCTTTTCTAATCGAAGTGCGATCTCCTCTAAATGAATAAAGTGTGACTAGAAGAAAAGGAAATTGGATCAAGCTTCTTCAAGCAGATAATCTATAAAGAATAAGAAACAAGCTTTTGAGTGGAGATCAAGCGATCCATTCTATTCAAGTTAATTACCCAATTTTGTACTATTACCCGAAATTGTATTTTCTGAATATGTACTTACCCATTTTCACAATTGGAAAATATTGGGCTACCCTCACATATATAAAGGGGGCTCAGTCTCATTATTGAGGAGGACACAATTCTTACAATCACTTCACTAGACACTCTCTCTATAATCTCTTTGCTCTCACCATTAAGATGTAGAAAAACTCTTTTAATTCTCCAGAAAATAATGAAAAATAGTGGATGTAGGCTCATCTTTTTTGGCTAAATCACTATAAAATTCGTGTCTCCTTATTTACTTTATTTTAATCAACCTATTTCACACATAAGCCACATCTTACAATTCCCTAAATTACTTGTTGATAAAACCTCCGTCAACAATTAAGGCTAGAAAGAGGACTATTCCAGCAAAAATTGTTCATCAATTTTTGCTTATTCAACAATGGCAAACACCAAAAACACTATCTAGAATACTAGAGTTAGCCAAAATCAACTTAAAAGTCCTACTGCTACAAAGGTCGATCCTGTACAGGATCAACCAGCCGTGACTACACCAGAGGAGAATATCATCCAAAGACAAGATCACATAGAGGATGCTCTTTCAAACCTTCAGCAAATCACCAATCAGATCAATGATTCTCTGAGGAGACTTGTTGAAGGACAAATGCTCACTCCACCACAGCACGAATGCCCCAGAGATCACCCTGCCTGACGACCTGAAAGAGGGATCTAGATCCAAGAGGTGGCAAATCGCGACAAGCCCAAGACCCATCAGGAGCGCCATGCAGATCGCACTTCTAAGGGAAAAGGAAAAGCCGCAGATTTACTACAGGAATCTGGTACAGGGAGTTTGAGCACAGATCATGATCGTCGATAACCCTCTAGGAGAGCTACCATCAATCGTGATCATCTGAGCAATGAGCAAAATCATCAATTGTGAAGTGTCTATGAAAGAATTAGCAGGGAGCCAAGGCAAAACTCTGCATACCTAAGACAATATCTGGATCAGCGACGTCAAAGAGGTAGTCGTTACCGATCCACATCACATCATAATGACCGAACTCCATCACGTTGAATTATTTCAGTGGAATCTTCACAAAGGTCACTATAGACCCTGTCTAATCAAACTATCTTACGTTGTGATAAAAATGACCAAAGCCCACCCCTATCACCAGTAAGAGACAATGCACTTCCTCCTAATATTGATGTTCATAATTTAAGGATTGTATTAGATGCACTTGCTAGCTGTGATGATGAGCTCGCAGATGGATATCATCAATCGTCATTCAATGAAGAAGTTTGAGCTATTGCATTGCATGTCAGATTCAAATTTCCCACCATAAACACTTTTGATGGGAAAATTGATCCACAGGACCACATGGATCACTTCAACAACCTGATGGAGCTCCACCTGGTCGATGACCTCGCACGTTGTAGGTGTTTTGCTGTAACCCTCACAGGTGCAGTGAAGAAGTGGTTCTGAGGACTTCAGCCTAGTTCAATCTCATCCTGGCAACGACTCCAGACCACATTTCTGAGATAATTTTAGGCTGTAAAGTACTATACTATTCCATTAATCAGTCTATCTGCCATTTGACAAGGTCTGGAGGAAATTCTATGATCTTATCTCAATCGTTTTACCTCAGAGTTGGCAAATGTCAACAACCCACCTGAAGAAGGAGTCTTGACCTTAATGATGGCCAGAGTGTGACCAGAGACTAAACTCTGGGAAGAGCTATTGGAACGAGAATCTTCATAAGACGAAGAAGGAAGGAGGGAAAGACATGACCAAAGATGCAACTATAACAACCAACAACAATAACAAGAAGTCGAAGAAGAGGAATGGTGAGTAATTGACTGAAAAGCAGCCCAAACCAAAAAAGCAGGAACTTCCAAGGGCTCCCCTTCGATTTAACAATTATACCAAGTTGAGTGCACTCATAGATTATATTTATGCAGTCACAAATCAATAGGAGCGATATGATCAACTAGAGCCAATAAAATGGGATAAAGCTACACACGATCCCAATAAGTTTTGCCGATATCACAATGATATTGGACATGACGCCAATAACTGCTACACCCTGAAAGATGAGATTTAGAGATTAATCAGAGAAGGGCAACTATAGCGGTATACTAGGCAGAACAATGAGAGAAGAGAAGAAAACCAACAATGACTTCTTGAGGTTCAGCGCAAAGTAAGAATCATCTCCGGAGGATCGCATATTGGCAGAGATTTGAAGAGGGCAAAAGACAGATGCGTAAGAGAAGCTCAACAACAACCCCTGAATAATGTAATGCATATTGAATAGCAACCATATAAGCTTTAGCGAGTACCTGATATGGACATTACTTTCACAGAACAAGATACAAGGGAGGTCCATTATCCACATAACGATGCATTTATCATTAAGATCAACTATGGAAGCATGCAACTTTGTCGAGTATTAGTTAATGATAGGAGTGCTGTCGACATCTTATATTATGATGCCTTCAAAAAGATGGGGTTGAGTGATAACGATTTAAAACCCACCGTCACTCCACTCTATGGATTCACTGGCCACAGTATAACGTCTTGGGGCATGATTGAGTTGATGGTGAATATTGGAACTTATCCTAGAGTTTCAATGGTAATGACTCAATTCTTGGTAGTAAATTACCCTTCTGCATTCAATGTTATACTTGGAAGACCAACCTTGAGAGAACTTCAAGCTGTCACTTTGATTTATCATCTTACTATGAAGTTCCTAACTTAACATAGGGTAAGCGAAGTATGAGCCAAATAGTATGATGTGTGGTCCTATTAAAACAATTCTTTAAAGCTCGCAATGAGAGATATAACACCTCACACAATGAGAATTGTCAAGCAAAATGTCAATCGAAGACCTCAACTCACGAAAAATCGATGGAGAGTTCAAGACTGGATCTATTGAAGACTTGGAAGATTTGTCAATTGACGAGTCTTCAAAGGTGTTAAAAATTGGAGTAAAGATTCAAGAACCCATAGAACTGCACTGATCGCATTTGTAGGAGCGAACTTGGGTGTCTTCGCATGGCAACATTCCGATATGGTGGGGATTGATCTGAATGTTATGTGCCACCACCTTAATATTGATACAAATAAGAAGCCTGTACGGTAGAAAGGAAGGGCGATGGATGCAGAACACTATATTGCATTAAAGAAAGAGGTCAGGAAGCTGCTTAAGATCAGATTCATCACAGAATCTTTTTACCTGAACTGGCTTGCAAATCCAGTTTTAGTAAAGAAACCTAATGTAAAATGGAGAATGTGTATTGACTTTATAGACCTCAACAAGGCATGTCCAAAGTACACTTTTCCACTTCTAAGGTTCGATCAGCTTGTAGATGCGACGTCTAGGCATAAATTGCTAAGTCTTATGAATGCGTATTTTGGATATAACCAAATTCCCATGTTCGACCTGGATGAAGAGCATACATCGTTCATCAATGATCAAGGATTGTATTGTTATAAGAAGATGCCATTCAGACTCATCAACATAGGAGCAACCTATCAACATCTTATCAATATGATGTTTTGCAAACCAAATTAGCAAGACAATGGAGGTGTACATTGATGATATGTTGGTAAAGTCGAAAAAAGCTGAAGATCACATCAAGCACCTTGATGAGATGTTAAAATTTTTTTGAAAGTATCAAATGATGCTGAACCCCCAGAAGTGTGCGTTTAGAGTAGGATCTAGGAAATTTCTAAGATTCATGGTCAATCAGCGAGGTATCAAAGCCAATCCTTAAAAGATCCAAGCACTGATTGACATACAGTCACCTCGCAAACCCAAAAAAGTACAAAGCCTAGTGGGAAGAATGGCTGAACTAAGCCGATTCGTATCTAGATCAATCGACAAATAGTAACCATTCTTCGAGGTGTTGAAGGTTCGAGCAAGTTTGAGTGGACTGAGAAATGCGAGCAGGCATTCCAAGAACTAAAGAAACACTTGGATTCTCCTCCACTCTTGTCAAAGCCAAAGCCAGGAGAGAAACAATATCTATACCTCGCTGTTTCCAAATATGCGACAAGTGCAACGCTAATTCGAGAAGAAGAGAATATACACCGACCTGTATATTATATAAGTAAAAGACAACTCGATACCGAGATGAGATATCCGAAAATGGAGAAGTTGGCACTAGTGCTTGTTATCGCATCTAGGAATTTACAACTATATTTTCATCCACACTCCATCGAGGTTTTCACAAACTTTCCTTTAAAATAGGTTTTACAAAAGCCTGAAATATTAGGATGATTACTCAAATGGGCGGTCGAGTTGAGTTAATTCGACATTAGTTTTCGACCTCGAACTGTGATCAAGGGTCAACTCTCGCAGATTTTATTGCAGAGTTCACTTATGACGTCAATCTTCCCATTGAAGTAATTAAAAAACCTGCCATGGATTTAACTAAATTGTGGAAACTCTATGTTAATGGATCATCTAACAAGAATGGGACTGGGGCAGGCTTGATGTTAGTTAGTCCAGAGAGAGATAATATCCATTGTGCACTTCGCTTCAGATTTCCAGTATCAAATAATGAAGCAGAATACGAGGCCGTTATTGATGGACTCAAGCTCGCATAAGAAATGAAGGTCAAAATGATCGAGGTATACAGTGATTCCAAGTTGGTCGTCTGTCGAGTGAGCGGTGATTATCAGGCCAGAGGAGGAAATATGCTAGCTTATCTACAAGAGTGCAAAAACTTCTTTCGACCTTTACCGCCTATAGCATTCAACTCCTTCCTCGCACTAAAAACACTCAGGCAGACACTCTAGCCAAATTAGCCTCGATAAAAGACGCTGAATTATTGAAGGTAGTTCCTGTCGAATTCCTCAGAAAACCAAATATAAAAGCAAAGCTTCAAGTAACCATCCCAGTTGACCAAAAACCTTCATGGATGGATCCTAAAATGAAGTATCTACAAGATGGCAACCTTCCTGAAAATAAAGACGATGCGAAGCAACTTCAAAAAAAGTAGCTCGCTATATCATATATGACGGGAAGCTCTATCAAAGAAGTTTATTTCGCTGTTATTGTTATGTGTTGATGAAGAAAGAGCACTCTAAATTATGAGAGAGATTCATGAAGGGATATGTGGAAATCATTCTAGGGGACAAGCACTTGCAAACAAAGCTCTCAGACAATGATATTTTTGGTCTACTATAAAGAAAGATGCAATGGAATTTGCCAAGAGATGCGACAAATGTCAGTGATTTGCAATCATTCATGTAATGCGGTACTAGTAGGGAAAAATTACTGTATTACCCCTCTAGTACATATTTATCTTTAAGTTACTTTTTTTCATCTTAATGTATAATAATTGACTATGGTGTCTGTATCTACTTATACTAACACAGTCAAATTTACGTAATGAATATTAGGGTCCTGATTTATATTATCCAAGTACTTATAAAAACTCAAGGTGACATTATATGTATAGCGTCCATCACGAAAAACATTTTATGCAATTCATATACCTTATCTTCCAAGATACCGTAGTTCGAACCATAAATATGAACTAGTCCTTTAATAACTCAAAAGGACAAAATATATGAAGGTAAGTTCATTAATCACTAGGATTAAGGTATTTTACATTAGTGCTAGATTAGTGAAATTAGAATATTGAGTTAAGATACTTAACCTCAAATTCTAATTCACTTAGTCCTATTCAATACTGTTATAACTTTCTTATAACAGACTAATGTTTCTATCTGAAGACTCACTTTGATAATTAGAGACTTCATTAAGCATATTAAAATAGACAACACTACATTTTATAGCACAGTAAAGTATTCATTCTTCAATATACAGAATGTGAACAATTTAATTTAAACACAATGAAATAAATAACATAATGTCTCCCACATATGAACTCATCACACAAATAATTCTTTATTACTCAATACACATCTTGGAATCTTTTAGATTTTTGCATAAGATAAATACAGACATCACATGTATATTAATGGGACATAAATGAAATAAAAATTCATGACATGTAATTTATTAATAACAAATAGATAATAAATAATCTAATAAATATTTTTTATAATGTCAAAATAATAAACTACTTTATACGACATTATTACAACAAATAGTAAAAAGGTTGACTGGGACTTGCAAAGTCTCAGTGCTGCATGGTCAACTTCTACATTCAAATTGATGAGTGATAAATTCACTCACAAAACAAGTATCATTCAACTCAAATAGTTGTAACTTCTCAGGCATTTATGTTGGTTTGATGTGTGTTTGCTTTGTTTCTGTAGTTTTTATGATTAAATAAGAATCAACATAAATTGGTGCCAAATATGAATATTTCAACATTTGGGATAAAATTTGAGTTCGATACGAACGCAACGCAATAAAAATCAGGCAAAACGGAGCTAAAACGAAGAAATGGTACCCCAGAGAAGACAAGCTATCACGCTGAGTTCCAGAGCAATGAGTACCGCAGCGCTACCTAGAAAACTGAGTTCTAGAGGCTAGAGTGCTGCAGTGCTACATAGGGTCCGAAAGCACATTTTTAGTAAGTTTTTAGAGCCAAAATGGACTATTGATGCCATACGATCGAATAATTGATATTTCACCCGGCCTAAGTCATCTTGGAGCCTCTTAAATACATCCTTAAGCCTCCATTTCATGTATGGAGAGTTGGAGAGAAAACACAACAAAAAGAGCTCAAAAATTCTAGAGAGGAAGGAGCTTGGAGCAAAAATCATGGAGAGGATGCTTGAGAGAGTGGCTTGAAGAGATTGAAGCTTGAAGCTTGAAGTTCTACCTCTACAAAAGAATTTTTCTCATCCTCTTTCTCACCTAATCTCATTTGAATTTCGTATTTTGCTTGACTATTGGACATATTTGGATATATGAAATTTTTGTTGAGATTAGTATTGAATTCTCCTATGTAGAATTAATTATTATATGCTTGGAGTATGATGTAACTTAAACTTTGATTTTATATCTTAATTTCCAATATATTCTTTGATATTGTTCTTGAATTTATTTATGCTATTCCATGCTTAATGCTTCTCAACTAATTAGCTACTAGTTGGATTATTTGGTTTCTAGAATTTGGCACTTGAGAAAGGGAATTTTAGAAATAACCATAGGATAGTATAACCTAGGACTTGTAGAGTTTGAGAGAACCTATAGTTCCTTTGAAGCCATGATCAAAGAACCATAGAACACAATGAATTCTTAATTTGTAAGTTCAGAAAAGAGATATTGGAATTGAGATTTAGGAATGATTTTACTCGGCACTCGAGAGAGGGAGTAGAAATATCTTTGGGTTCTTGGATAGGATGAAATTTATGATCAAAAGACATAGTTGATAGTTAGGTAAATTCAATCTCCTAGTACATTTGCGCATAGAAGTTTCCATATTTTATTTATGTATTTATATTTATTTTTTTTATTCAATTACAAATTCATTTAGTTTGGTTGCCTAGATAAAGTTAGGTTATGATAATTCCGGTACTTAGTGACAATTTAACATATAATTCTTCGTGGGATCAACAACTCTCTTATCACTTTATTACTTGTATATGACCCATGCACTTGCATTTATTTTACATATATGCATTTTAGTGTAATACAAATTCCTGGACTGTGACACGCGGCATGCTCGTCTG
This sequence comes from Parasponia andersonii, assembly GCA_002914805.1. Taxonomy (NCBI): domain Eukaryota; kingdom Viridiplantae; phylum Streptophyta; class Magnoliopsida; order Rosales; family Cannabaceae; genus Trema; species Trema andersonii. The sequence goes on from JXTB01000449.1 coordinate 27,760, forward strand.
TTGGGCATTAAGCGGAGGCATGCGCTTGGGTTTCCAAGCTCTCCCTTTTTTTTTCCAATTTTTAACATAAAAACTAAAACAAATCTTAAACTAAAAAAGAAAACGAATCTAGACATAAACTTCCTCTACTTTTTTGTGAACATGAAAAACATATTCATAAACATTCATTAACATGAAATATGAAGAATACAAAAAAATTAGAATTGTAAGAATCATTGTCTAATAGTCATTCAATCATGATTTAACATAAAAACATCTAATCTATTATAAAATATATAAAAAATGCATCAATCAATCATCATATCCATAGTAAACATGAAATCAATTACATGAATAAGATTAGACATACATCTCATAAGATTTAGATTGATAATCAACAAAGTTTATGAAAAGAACTGAAAAACAATACTACAATATTCTAAGAAACCTAAGCTCTTTATGCTACTTGTTGGTTTTTCCCTAATAAATCTAGATCAATCCGTAATCATATATTATAGACGAAGTGATTTACAAAAAACTGGAAACATATTTTGCAAAATACGGAAGTAGTTGAAATAGGTTTAAAAATTTCTTGACATGCACAAAATATCACAGAATGTAGAACATATCATATATCAATTCAAGAGATCTTATATACATCTAGTGGTTATAGAATTACCCAGGAAAACTTTTAACTTTCAAGTCTTCCTGTCTATTCTAATCACCCTTAGTTGATTTGGTGTGTGGGCATCGTTTCTTGGTCGACTTTGAGAAAATTTCAAGATCTCTAAGAAAGATCCTTTTTCTTTCTTACTAAACCTGGTTGGATACAACAGCTCAAAGAACGATCTAGATGGACACTCTTTCCTTCTCCTTGGATTGATTAGAGACATGATCGAAGCAAGATGAAGCTTTAATTGCACCAAGCACTAGGAAATTCAGCTATGGCTAACTCTCTCTCTTTCTCCTTCTCTCTCTCTCTCTCTCTCTCTCTTACAAGTGGAACCCTAGGGTTCTCTTCCTCTCTCTTTAACTTTGTGATCTAGTAAAAGATCTACTCAGTTTGGTGACAATCACATAACTATATAGAGCATTGTGTAGTTTTTTATATTGGGCCAACGTAACAAGTTAAGTAATTACTTATGATCAGTTTTTTATATTGGGCCAACGTAACAAGTTAAGTAATTACTCATTCTGATCATAGTCTAAATAGAATTGGGCTACTATTAATGAATCAATAATTAGGCTTTGTTGAGCTAGACAGAAACCTAGTGGACCTAAATAATCTAAGCTCCAATGGTTCAGTTGCTAGTCTATTATAATTGACTTTAATTATGAGTGGGCTATGCCCATGAGAAATTGGGTGAATTACATAATTTTAATAATAATTTTTAGAAAATACATCACTCTCAAGAGGTTTTAGATGAAATACACCCCCTTTGAAAAATAGAGGTTAAAAATGACTTATATACCCTTAAGTCGAGAGCAGCTAGATAGAGGCTTTGATAGCTAGACAATTTGTTAAAAACCTAGCCAGAGACAAAGTACATTTGAGCATTTTTCCTAGACATGGTGTTGAATTGTGCTAAATAAGGTGTCTAGTAACTCGAAAGAATATATATATACATACACACATATATATTTGAGTTTTACAATAGAAAATAGTGTTGAGAGTGCTAAACAAGATATTATTGGAATAAAGTCCTATAAAACTGTTTATTATTTTGATATTATAAATAATATTTATTGGATTATTTATTATCCATTTGTTATTAAATTCCATGTTATGAATTTGTATTTCATTTATGTCCCATTAATATATATGTGATGTCTATGTTTATCTTGTGTAAATATCTAAAAGATTCCAAGATATGTAATGAGTAATAAAGAATTATTTGTATGATGAGTTCATATATAGGAGACGTTATATTCTTTAGTTCATTGTGTCTAAATTAAATTATTCGTATTCTGGATATTGAAAATGGAATACTTTACTATTCCATAGAATATAGTATTGTTATTTTAATATAATTAATGAAATCTACAATTATCGAAATGAGTCTTCGGATAGAAACATTAGTGTATTATAAGAAAGTTATAACAACATAAAATAGGACTGAGTGAATTAGAATTTGAGGTTAAGTACTGTAACACAAAATTCTAATTTCACTACTCTAGCACTATTAGAGAATACCTTAGTCCTAGTGACAACGAACTTACTTTCATATGTGTTGTCTTTTTGATTTATTAAAGGACTAGTTCTAATTTTGCAGTTCGAACTTCGGTATCTTGGAAAGTAAGGTATTTAAAATATGTAGAATATTCTTCATGATATATGTCGTACATATAATGTTACTTTGAGTTTTTTCAAGTACTTAAATAATATAAACAGGACCTCTAATATTCACTATGTGAATTTGACTATGTTGGTATAAGCAGATACAAATATCATAGTCATTATTATCCATTGGATGAAATATAGCAACTCAAAGATAAATATATACCAGAGAAGTGATACAGTAATTTCACCCTACTAGTATGGCATCGCATCGGAGGTACATCTATAGGTATAGTATATGCTAAATAGATCAAGCAATTTAGTTATTAATAAGTGTTGACTTTTTAGGTTTCAATCTTATACTCATGTTTTGACATTAAGAAACATGTGATTAAGGACTAATAATCTACCTGAGTATGTAGTAAAATTGATGTACAAATTACAAAAAATGTTCAAGATAGATTATGGAGAAAAGAGCTTGAAGCGTGAAGATCATCAAAGATCAACAATACAAGACTTAGTTAGAAAAATGGTAAAAGTATTTAGTCTTGTATGAGAATTTATGTATGCATATCTTATGATATTTTATAGGCTTAAATTTTTAATAAAAAGAATTTTCAAACCAAAGTTCATAAACTATTTTCAAAATGTTTATTTGATTTTAAAAATTGAATGTACACCTTTTAAAATAAGTCCTGTGATCTTTAAAAGTCAACAAACAATCTTAAAATTAAGTTAAAGACCAATTTTTAAGAAAAGGGTTGGAAGAAAATGACTTTAAACAAAATCGGTAGACACATAGGTCTACTGCTACCTACTGCCGATCAAAAAATGACCGTTAAAATTCGACTGTTGTAGCCCCACTTCCAACAGCTAGTTTTGGGATTCTACTGAAATCTCAAGAATCTTTGTTAAATAGTCCAAAACAGCTAGTTTTCAAAAGTGCTTATAAATAGAAGCTATTTTAAGACTCAAAAACATCACTTGAACAATCCTACATTGCTCCTAACAATCTTTCAAGTCTTGCTAGCCTACATTTTGTGATTATACTTACAAATTCGTTTTCACAAAATCATTGAACCAGACTATATCATATCTTATGCTTACACTCACTCTCCCTAAGTTTGCATTGTATCAAACTTCATAGAGGAGAAATCTTTGTTGAGTGTTTCGATTCAAAAATGTACTTTATATTTGAGAGGTGAGATTAGCACCAGATTCACAAACAATCCGGTTATAGGTGAGGTAGGCATCGGAGTCTAAATAATCTGAAGTTAGGTGTGATAGAGCCAGAGTCAAGACTATTGTAAAGGTAAGTGTGCCTAAGAAGAATTCACTCCATTTGTACAAAGATCGGTCAAGCCCATAATCTCGATCCGATAGTAGAAAGCTCAAAACAAGTTTCCGAGGACCGGGGACGTAAACAAACTTTCGTGTTTATCGAAACTCATAAAAGTAGCGTTTGCAATCTCTCTATCCCTATCTCTTTAATTTATTTACTTTGAGATTATGTTTATTTATTTTCTATTTTTGCTTGTTTCATTCATTATTTGTACATTCTAATTGTTTAATTCGAAAAGTTGGCAAAAGTTTTCAAAACCCAATTCACTCCCCTCTTGGGTTAGCTAATTTTGGGATAATAATAAACTTCACAGAAAATAAATGTCATTTAGTCTAAGAGTTCAATATTAGACCTGTAATGGTGTGCCTGAATATTAATGGACAAGGCCTAATCATAATTATGAATTAATTATAATTGTAAGTATTCAGACTATTGGAGTTTAGACTACATGGATCCATCTAGTCCTCTTTCTAGCTCAAATTAAAGCCAAATAGCCATTTTATAATCAGTTGAGCCCAACAAGCCCAATTGAATTTACTAATCTCTCTATAGTTAAGAAAAAAGTTCTCTAGAACTACAGAACCTTGCAATATGTGAAACACCCTTAAGAAGCAAGTGTCACACAAAAAGTAGAAAGAAAGAGAGCAGAGAAAAATCAGCCAGCCCTAGGTCTTCACAGTCCTTGGTGTTTCGGCCATCTCGGTTAAATCGGATTGAGGATATCATTTTCTTGTTCGTATGTAGATCTCTTTGTAGGAAATCAAGAAGGCGTCCATATACATAATCATTTAAACAACTTCTGAGAATATATGGGAAGCGAAAAGGTTGCAAAGCGATTTCAAGTGATATCTTCCTATAGATTTGTGAGTTAATTTATATTAGATCACGATCCTGAAAATGTTTTGTAAAAGAAAAAAAATTAAATGACCAATTCCACTACCTTATTCAATTTTACAAAATTATAGTATTCTTGAAAATGATTTTAAAAAGAAATTTTCTAGAAATTTATTGTGAAGAATATCTACAAGTGTCTAGTAACTCGACCTCCCCTATCTAGCCGAACTGTGGACCCTTTGATGAGATAAGTGCTAAGAGCATTTTTATATTTAAAATAATTTAAAACTTAAAAATATGTAGTCATCAAAAAATTATTAAAATGGGTGTATTTCCTAAAATATACTATAGCAAAAGTATATTTTGCAAAGAACCCCCATATTCATTAATGTTGGAATATTTCACTATGGGCCCAATATTACACTATTTGATTAAATGTATTATTTTCTAGAAGTTATTAACAAATTAATTAACTTAATCTATTTAGTATATTCTATACCACAAATGTACCCTCATTGTCATACTGTAGTAGTGAGGTAAAATTACCGTCATACCCCTCTACACATATTTACCTCTGAGTTAATCATCTTTCATCTAATGGATAATTTGTTGACAATTATAGTTTATGACTCTCATACACATTAACAAATTCACAAAGTGAATACCTAGATCTATGATTTATTCCATGAACTTAAAGGACCTCAGAGTGGTAATAAGGCATGGTGTCTGTATTCATGAAGAACATTCTTGTTAATTCATAAATCTTATCTTTCAATATACTGGAGTTCGAACCATGTTGCATAGAAGTAGTCTTTTAATAAGTCAAAAAGACAAAAATAAAAGAAAGTTCAATGAACACTAGGATTAAGATTCATATGTCACCCCCTAGGAATCTTTAGACTTGAAATATTAGTAGAATTATTATATACTTAATATCGAATTTTATTAAGTTTGCATTCACAAATACTTGAAATTATGTGCATAGTATTATTTTAATGTTAAATTTTATTACGTGAGAAAATCATAGTTAATCCTCATTTTAACTTAGAATTTCTAAGTTAGTTTTCTTTAATAATAAATTGATTTTACAATAATTATATTATGTACATCAATATAACCTAATTAAAAATGTGACATGTTTATGTCACATTAAAATTATTACATTTTATAACCTAAAGTTAATGGTTGTACCAAAATAGTACCATGCCATAATTTGAATGGCTAGGATTTAAGTATATAAAGAGTTAAGTGGACAAATCAATATATGGGTGGAAAATAAGTTATAGAAAAAGATGAAAAGCAGTAAAATTTTACTTTAAGAAGGTAATAACATTAAAAGAGTGGAATAGAAAAGGAAATGGATAAAGTTAATGGGTAATTCAAAAGGTAGAAAAAAAAAAGAAAATCATAATGGAATGTTGTTTGGAAATTAGTGGTCATAATTCAAAGTAGAAGACATAGATAAAACTAATTAGTAACTTTTGTCTCCAAAATGATTCAAAAGGTATAAAAAAGGTGGATTCCAAATAATTAAAAAAGAAGAAAGATTAGAGACAAAAGTAGTGGATGAGTAAAAAAATAAAGTAAAAGGATTAGGAAAAGAAGATATATTGACAAATTGATAATAATGATAGTTGGATTATTTAATAGAATGTGAAAGTATGTATTATTAGATACCTTCCATAGATGGCCTATAAATAGATCATTCATTTGGCAATTCAAATCCATGCTTAACCTTTCAAATTACTTAGCCAAAACTATCTTCATATTTCCAATTATTCCTTCTCCAAAAAAAAAAAAAAAAAACTCTTTCTGCCTCACTTTCTTCCAAATCCACAAGAGATACAATATTTTACCCATCGACTCTAGAAATTTAGAATTATAATCAAGAGAAGAGAGCACTTAATTTTGTGGTAGAGACGTAAGAAAGAAGATCCAAACTTGGAAAGTATTTATTCTCTCACCTTGCTTGTTATGTGTTTAAATAGATNTTGACCTACTTTAGATGTTATATAATTTATATTACATTAATGATTTAGACTTAGATCCTTAAGAACAGATTTTTACCCATTAGAAATGCTTTGCAAAAATTAAAGATATTTGCTCAAAAGTTGGAAGGACTAAAATGCAAAATTTTTGAGTATTTGGGTCAAAAGTATAATTTTGATAAAATATGGGTCAAATATGTGAAAAAGTTATTTTAGACAATTTTAAGACTATTTTAAATTTTAAAAGTAAATAAAGGAAGAATCTTTAACAAAAAAAAAGAATAATAAGATATAACTCAATATTTACCATTAGAGGGCATAAATGTTAGAAATCTTAAGATTTTGGGTGAAAATTTAAATTATAAAACTTGAAATATTGGGTTGGAAATTTGGTATAAGAATAAATAAAAAAATTATTTTAGATCTCTAATTGGGATAAAAAAATATTTACTTAAATTTAAGACATGAAATCAATTATAGGAAATAAGTAATGTATGCCTCTGATTATATTTTACCTAAGTTTAGTGATAGGCCTAAAAATCGCGATCAGTACCAAATAATATTTAGTCCAAGTATAATTTTAGATATTAAATTTATATATCCCTTAGTATGGTTGACTCAATTATTATATTATGACCCCTAATTATGAATAAAGAAATTAATCAAGAATAATTCAAAGTATTTGATGAAAAAAATATAATTAAGGAAACTTAATTAATTTAGGATGATATTTATCAAATCTACAACCAAATTATAGATGGATTAAAAAGATCACTATGATCAAGGTTAAGGAAAATCAAATCTCATCCATCTAAGTGAAAGTATAAATTAGTCAATGAATATAGCGTGACACTATTTCTCAAATGTGAAGTTTTATGCTGGATCAAGACTGAGTCTTAAATATTTTAAGTCCACTAAGTAATTAGAAGTAAAAAAAAAAAAACAGTATAAAGCCAGTTTAAATTTTCTCTAACAAATAGAGTATGTATACATCAGGACAAACTTCGATCTAGATGTACGCAATTAATGAGTGGAACTACGACAATCATATTATGAGATAAGTGCAATTTCACCTATGACATGGATGGTTGAAAATGTTTCATGTTTACAGTATGATATGTTTGAATTAATTTCCTGTATTAACTTGCCTTTATATTATTATTGTATGGCCTATGTATAATATATGCTTATAAAGATACTTTTCTTATGCTATAAAAAAAAATGATATATGCTTACTTTAAAATGTTATCATACTTCAATATACTTTAACAAAGGAAATGCTACGATAGTTGAATACAAGTTTGGGTTCATTGAAGTGTACCCACTCATATTAAGAAAAGACTAAATAAGATAAAGAATTTAAAGGTGTCGTACCAACCTCCACTAAGTGAGGATATCCGAGGGAAGATAAGACCGACCTCCCCTAAGCAAGGATTCCAGAGGAAAAGTATGTTAAGATTATGACCGTGGGTGTTTTCAGTTGGGTAGCTCCCCTGCTTCCCTGTTTGGTAGTGCACACTCGGTACGTACACCAAGGCCCATAAGAAAGATAAAAGACTTTACAATCAAGAATGAGATAAAATCATGATACAATATCTTATAATAAAACGTAAAGTAATGATTTCATAAAACAGCATAATTGAATTTTCAAAAAAAAAAAGAGAGAATTGTTTGTTCATAAGTAAAATATTTTGTGAGAATTTCATTGTACTTACTGAGCGAAAGCTCACATTTTATGAGNAATTTTGATAAAATATGGGTCAAATATGTGAAAAAGTTATTTTAGACAATTTTAAGACTATTTTAAATTTTAAAAGTAAATGAAGGAAGAATCTTTAACAAAATAATAATAATAATAAGATATAACTCAATATTTACCATTTGAGGGCATAAATGTTAGAAATCTTAAGATTTTGGGTGAAAATTTAAATTATAAAACTTGAAATATTGGGTTGGAAATTTGGTATAAGAATAAATAAAAAAATTATTTTAGATCTCTAATTGGGATAAGAAAATATTTACTTAAATTTAAGACATGAAATCAATTATAGGAAATAAGTAATGTATACCTCTGATTATATTTTGCCTATGTTTAGTGATAGCCTAAAAATCGCGTTCAGTACCAAATAATATTTAGTCCAAGTATAATTTTAGATATTAAATTTATATATCCCTTAGTATGATTGAATTATGAATAAAGAAATTAATCAAGAATAATTCAAAGTATTTGATGAAAAGAAATATAATTAAGGAAACTTAATTAATTTAGGATGATATTTATCAAATCTACAACCAAATTATAGATGGATTTAAAAGATCACTATGATCAAGGTTAAGGAAAATCAAATCTCATCCATCTAAGGAAAATCAAATCTCATCCATCCATATAGCGTGACACTGTTTCTCAAATGTGAAGTTTTATGCTGGATCAAGACTGAGTCTTAAATATTTTAAGTCCACTAAGTAATTAGAAGTAAAAAAAAAACAATATAAGGCCAGTTCAAATTTTCTCTAACAAATAGAGTATATATACATCAGGGCAAACTTTGATCTAGATGTACATAATTAACGAGTGGAACTAGGATAATCATATTTCGAGATAAGTGCAATTTCACCTATGACATGGATGGTTGAAAATGTTTCATGTTTACAGTATGATATGTTTGAATTAATTTCATGTATTAACTTGCCTTTATATTATTATTGTATGGCCTATGTATAATATATGCTTATAAAGATATTTTTCTTATGCTATAAAAAAAATGATGTATGCTTACTTTACAATGTTATCATACTTCAATATACTTTAACAAAGGAAATGCTACGATAGTTGAATACAAGTTTAGGTTCATTGAAGTGTACCCACTCATATTAAGAAAAGACTAAATAAGATAAAGAATTTAAAGGTATCGTACCAACCTCCACTAAGTGAGGATATCTGAGGGAAGATAAGACCGACCTCCCCTAAGCAAGGATTCCAGAGGAAAGGTATGTTAAGATTATGACCGTGGGTGTTTTCAGTTGGGTAGCTCCCCTAATTCCCCGTTTGGTAGTGTACACTCGGTACGTACACCAAGGCCCATAAGAAAGATAAAAGACTTTACAATCAAGAATGAGATAAAATCATGATACAATATCTTATAATAAAATGTAAAGTAATGATTTCATAAAACAACATAATTGAACTTTCAAAAAAAAAAAAGAGAGAATTGTTTGTTCATAAGTAAAATATTTTGTGAGAATTTCATTGTACTTACTGAGCGAAAGCTCACATTTTATGAGTATCTATGTTATAGGTACCAAAGGAAAAAAACTTCTGATTTGATTGATAGGTTAGCTACAATTGAGGTGGGGATGATGCGAGGCACAGGCAATGGAATACCGCCATTAAAATTACTTTCACATATGTTTTATTATGAGACAAATGATTTCAATTATGTAAGCATGATGTTGTTTGAAAACATACTTATAACTTAGCATTTTATTTCGTAATGCATGATTTAATCAAATTGAACTTGAAAATGTATTTCGATTTAATAGAAGTTAAACAAACATTTTTTTTAGATATAAAAGAGAAAATTTTTTGATTTAAATAAATGCAAAACATAAGGGGTTCTATCAAAAAGACTTAAATTGTCTAAAGAGAACTTGGTACTTAAATGGTCCGTATGTGACCCCTCTCCTCACCTGGGAGCCCTTTATGGTTGCGTATTATTCAAATCACCTTAATAAAAAGTTTATAATCAAATTTAAATAAAGGGTACTTAACCATTGAAAAGCATTTACTTGTTTTCAAAATTTAAGTAAATCATTAGTTATGAATATAAATCTCTTAAAAAGAAATAAAAGCATAAAAAAAAATTGTCATGAATTTTCAGCATCTAAATTTTTTTTCAAACTCAGAAGATAAGTAGTTAACAGTTAGAAAAAGTCTGGTCGTTATATCATATGCATAGTGCTACGTTAGTAATAACAAGAAAATTGAGTTACGTTTTGTAACCTTAATTTCTTGTATTACTTGATCCAGTTCAATGTACTTATAATTTTTATAATGCATTAGTATTTCTACGAGAAGTCAGATACTTTTATGATTTAAAATACATTATTCCTGTAGAGATAGACAAATACTACAACTTATTATAATTAAACTATTCCATCTTTGTTTATAGGTTTTGAACATTTCATTTGGACATAGAATAATGAAAAAGTCTCCTCCATATGAATAGCTTTATATGTTTATTTCTTTACTACAAACTAATATGTCATAGAAACTTTAGATTACATATAAGTACATTACTATGCATAATATAAAACACAGAATGAAACAAACATATTCAAGCAAAGATATTTCATAAATTATAATAATTATTTTAGAGTACCAAAGAACAATAAATACTTTATAGGGCACAATCCCAATATTGAGTACTTTGGGAGATAAGAAAGGAAGATCAGGAAGAGGAAACATCAAAAGTGGAATGAGAATATGTAAGAAAAATGGGCATAAATATGTTAGTCTTATTAAAATGGGATATTCATTGACACAAAGTACCAAAATGGGCATCTGTGTATTTTTCTCAATGAAACAACGGTTTTTATTTTTAGTTTTACTTTTTATTCGAGCAATAAAACTTGGTTTTCTGGTTATACCGAATAAAATATTGAGATTTTGAAATTCGGTTAAACTGGGTTCAAAACAATCATGTGATCGAAATTTGGTTATAAAACATATAACATGATTAAGAAAATGCTTGACCATTGTTTCATATTTTTGAACTATATCTTTTTCTTTTATTTTTTTCAAGTAAAAGATGCCAATGTTTTTGATACAGAGTGGCATCGTTTTTGGTTTCAATTGGGTGTTTGGCAATGAGAATAACTCCGTATAGGCGCAAGACACTATATAGCAAGGGCAGATAGATCATTTGACTTATCTTACAGAATAATTTGATTAGATTTTATAAACTAAATGTTTTTTTTTCTATACTATATATACTAAGTGCGGATAAACAACTCTTGATCCAATTTTTTTTTCATTTATATCCTTTATCTTTTTAAACTTCTTTTTATTTGTTTTAATAAATCTAAATAATCTATAATTATGTAGGATTATTTTGATTCTTTTATCTAATTTTTAATTTTTTATTATAAATGTACACATATCAAGATTTTATTGGCTTGTAAGAATTGGTCTATACATCTTTTCAATATATATATATATATATATATAGGCCTACATATATCAATTTTTTGTCATCTTTTTTTCTTTTCGGCTCTTGGCATTGCTAACAAAGGCATAAATCTCAATACAATTATATATACATGATTTTTTTTTTTTTACCTATTATTTAACTTTGAGACAATAATTTTACGGTTCATTATTCTTTATTTATTAATCATTTCTTTTTAGAAAAAAGATTACAACTTTTTTTTCTTTAGTACTTATCGAAATGAGGAATATTGTTAGTTTAATGATTAAGGCAAAATAAAAGATGCAGCTCTATATGCAAATTAGAAGAGAATTAAATAGTCATATCTATATATCTTTATTCCTCAAGTTTTCTTAGAGTTGTCTACCTCATTGATTATTAAAAATGTTAGAAAATAGACAACAGTAAGAAAAATTTATACGTAACGGAAATGAGTATGACCAATGTTAAAATTTGAGAAGGAAAATTTCAAATTCAAACCTTGAGTGAATACCAAAAGAAGCTAAAAAAGAGAAAAACAACAGCAACAAAAACACAAGAATAAAAAAAAATTAAAATTGGGGAACAAAGATTTTAAACACAAATATTTTTATCTTTAAAGAGCTTACAATAAACACTATCTTTTTATTATTATTACTGTTATTAGCATTATTATTATTATTACTACTATTATTATTATTAATTTTTAAATTAGGAGTGAGGGGCTTTCAACATTCAATCTCAACATTGAAGCTACCAATCATGCCATGCTTGCAACTTTATAATCTTAAACATTTTCTAATATTTTCTTTCAATCTATGAGTTCTCTTTGTTTACTTATTCATTTGTTTTGGACATTTTTCTTTATCTTCAAATTGTTCCTGAAGTAGTATATTGGGTTTTGCTCCGCATATTTATGTCTAAGAGAATAACAAAAATACCATTTTTTTTCCTAAATTTGATTCAATATTTTAGAAGCCTCTTATTTACTTTTTATCCAAACAAATTGAATTTCTAACAAATATATGAGTACAATTTAAATTTTGAATTTATGTACATTTTGTGCTCCCAAGTTCAAGCTATGATAATTATGTCAGATTTTAGTTAAACAATCACTTAGTCTAATTATAGTATTTGTACAAATTAATTATATTTTTTTTAAAATTTTGTTATGTTAATAAGTTAAATGAATAAAAGTCCTTATTATAAGTCCATGAATAATTACTCTATAGGTAATAACTTTTATAAATTGAAAATTTTCATCATAACTTTCTCGTATGCACATGTAAGATGATAAATTGATGTGCAATAGGGGATATATAAAGTCTGTAGAGTTTTGGAAATTGTGTAAATTCATTTAATTAAAAGCAACTTCATTGTTAACATATATTTATCTTTGCTCTATTTTTTAAAAAAGAATCTTTGCTTCATTTTATACTATGTTATAAATTAGATTTTTTATATATATATATACTTATAGACCACATAAATTCAAAATTTTAGATCATGTAAACAAAGAAGGTGCATTGAACGTGCAATGTTTTACTAGTGATATAACTAAAACACAAGGTTTCATTTTATGAATTAAAAAAAAAAACAGTAATTGTTTTTTGATATAATCTGAAATTCAAGGTTTTTTTTTCCTGCTAAAATTAAAGAACTTAAGATTTTTATCGATAACAGCCCAACTAAAACGAATTTAAGAA
>JXTB01000449.1:52970-90487 GCA_002914805.1 Parasponia andersonii
GGAAGATTTAGAAGGAGGTGGTCCGATAGCATTGATCCCGGCTGCAGGCTCCGGACGAACGAGCCTGCGGCTTGGACCGAGTCTGCATTATGGACTAGTGACATTACCTCGAGGAAATGCGAGAGGTACTCCCGCGGGGATTCATCTGCGGCCTGCTCCAAACGGTCCAAGTCTCGCATGGTTTTTTGTTGTCTTCGGACGCCTGCGTACTGTTTCAGGAAAAGTCTGCAGAAGTCTTCGAACCCATTTATGGACTTTTCTGGGAGCTGCCTGAACCATAACAGGGCCGGTCCCACAAGGGTCGTAGAGAAAACTTTGCAAGTCACAGCCTCGTCCTTGGTCTCTAAGGCCATCTTCTGCTGGAAGTGGTATATGTGGTCAAGGGGGTCAGTTTTTCCCTCGAACGGCCTAAAAGTCGGGGTCGTGAAGTCTCTTCAGCCTGGGTTCCATCTGGATCTAGTCGGCGAAGGCCGTCCGGTTGATGCCTCGCACAGTTTGTTCTGCTAGATCATCGGAGGTCTGGCTATGATGGTTGCCGAGTCTCTTACCCAACTCCGCTATCATCTCTTGCTTCCAGTCGGGGGGCGTACCCCCAGGGCTTTCATGGTGTCTTCCGCCCATTGTAACCTTGGTTTGAAAAGGTCTCGATTGGCTTTGCCGTACCCCCTGCATTCGTGACCCGGACGGGGCGGGAGCTTCTCCCCGTGGTTGGCTTCTGAGCTCTTGTTGGACTTCTTCATCAAAATTTTCCCTCCGCTGGGTCCTATCTTCACTTGCCAGCAAACCCTCGAGGTGAGCATTATCTCTGCGTACCTCTGCGACCTCGTCCCTTAGACCCAGGACGGCCTCGTGGGCCATCTCTGCCTTTCTGTTTGCTTCCGCTAGGGTGACAAGCATCTGATCCAGCTTCCGCCCCAGATCTGGTCGTTCCTCTCGGGAGCTTCCTTCAGCGTCGGGACGTGTGCTCCTGGTTGTCATTCTTGAGGGTACCATCAGACGTTGTATGGCTTTTTTGTTCAGGGAGAGCATGGTCGCGAGTTTCTCACTCTCTTTTCCACGCTCAACTCCTTCCCACAGACGGTGCCAAACTGTTGGAGCAGTTTCTCACCAGCCGTCCACGTGTCTCGAACTGCTGATGCTGTATTCTCCAATTGTCCACGTGTCCTTGCTGTCTCCAAGCTCTCTGAACTCCAAACAAGATCGGAGAGGTAGGGGTGGCTATCTGCAATGACTCTCTGATGCTTAAGTCAGTGGTTTTTCTTTTATACAGGATAGCAAGAAAAAGTTTTCGATATGAATATCTATCTGTTTTTTGTTCACAGACTTTTTTTATATATCAGTTTTTTAAGCATACATGCCTCTATCGGGAACGCATGGCTTTTATATATGTAGTCCTGAGATAGTGAACCGCATGGTTCTCAATCTCAGGAATGAGTACCTTTCACCTCAAGATCTTTTTCAACAGTCACGGGCCGAGATTTCTGTGATCTCCTCTATGCTACCGTGGCCTGATTTTCGCCGCCTCCTACGGCTTCAATCTATCAGGAGTAAGATTTGGGTAAATCACCGTTCTGTCAGGACGGCTTGTCCCTGGCACACACACCTACCCAGGATCGCATTAAATGCTCTGTCTGGGTCTGGAGCCATGGTTTGCTTTCCATTATATTCAGTCTGAAGACCCCTGGGGCTTCTGACCCTTCCGACTATTGAGGTAAGGGCCGCTGTTCCCAGATGGCAGACCCTTGGGGCTTCCGACCCCCAGCTGTCGAGGTTGGGGTCAGACTGGGCCAAACCGTCTGGGGTCAGTGATGGACTCGGCCCTAACCTCGGACGGCCCAATGGCCGGTTGTAAGATCACGTGCGATCCGCGTGGCCTTCCTCGTGGCATAAGGTTCGGAAACGGGTCCCACACCTTTACATAAGTAAAATAAAAAAATACCTACTGGATTGGTGCCCTATATATATATATATATAAATATATAAATTAAGCAGAGAGAAACTTAAAAAATGCGATAGCTTCTTTGTTCACTATTCTATTTTTGAAATTTTTAGAAAATTTCTAATTAAACTCCTATTTTTTCATGATATAATTGATCATAATATTACTTTTCTATGTCGTTATTGGTCTTAATATATAGGAATTATAAAATATAGTTTAATAATAATGATAGTATATATATATATATATTAGAAACTTAAAAAATGCGATAGCTTCTTTGTTCACTATTCTATTTTTGAAATTTTTAGAAAATTTCTAATTAAACTCCTATTTTTTCATGATATAATTGATCATAATATTACTTTTCTATGTCGTTATTGGTCTTAATATATAGGAATTATAAAATATAGTTTAATAATAATGATAGTATATATATATATATATTAAATTTAGTTCTTGAATAATTAATAATTCTACATTGATCTCATTAAATACGTGTATTTTGCTATTACATTGTACTTAAAAAACATCGTTATAATTGATTAGTACATGCTTACGAACTTTTCTAATTTTTGTTTCTTACTGGTTTTTGAAATAAATCATTTTAAAAAGACGAATACTTCTTATAGCAATCAATGCTTTATCATTATTTGTGCTTCAGACGGACGTTTTTAAAAAGACTAATACTTCTTCTTGAATAATGTTATTGGGCACCGGAGATGTCCAACGATGTGTCAATTTGTCATTTATTAATTATAATTATAATTCAAATAGAGTCTAAATGAGACCTAATTTATTAATTAAATCATCTAATATGTAATTAGACATGGGATTGTGATGCTGGTTATCACTGGTACCTTATTATAATATTGCTCTTACTTCTTATATCAATCAATGCTATATCATTATTCATGCTTCAGATGCACGCGCTCATACTTATCTGATTTTCGTTTCTTTATTAGTTTTTGAAATAAATTATTTTAAAAGACCAATATGTCTAATGAGTAAAAACATCTAAATAAATGAATTAGTATACATACATATCTATATATTAAGCCTGAGGCAAAAAGAAAGTTAAAAACCTTGATAGCTTTTTTGATCAATATTCCATTTTTAAATTTTTTTAATAAATTTCTAATTAAATTCTAATCTTTTTATGATATATATGATTGGTCCTAATATTATTTTTCTATTCTATATTAATAGTAATGATAGCTTATTTTAAATTTAGTTTTTTGAACAAATAGTAGTTTTATTCATTTTATTAAATATATTTATTTATATATATAGGAATAAAATAATACGTACTATGATTTTTAGTTAGATAATAATAATTAATTTTCCATTTAATTTTGAATTGGATTTAAATATCTTATATGCCATCTATGGACACCGTAATTTAAAATAAAAAATATTTTATTTTCCATAGACGAAGCACCCACAAGTAACCAGGCCGTCGAGAAGAAGTTTAGTTCAGATATATAAGAATGTAAGCTTTTGAGTTGAGTTTGTTCGATTTTAAATTCTTTATTCAATTTTGAGTCCTGTTTAGTCGAATTTGATGCGTTTCTGAATTTTGATGTTAATTTTAGATTTTCTCCGTATTTTCTTCTATTCGTAGGGTACTGATTTGATTCGAGTATAACCATTAGTTTTGTTCTAATTTGAGTTTAGTTGTTTGAATACTTGAGGTTTCTTAGAGGTAAATAATTTTTGTTTCTTGACACAATTTACTCAGTGGTCCGTATTATTTTTCGTTCATAAATTCTCTTTTCTTTTATCTTTTTTCTTTTTTCGGTTATAATTGTATGTGAACAACCTATTCGATTCAAGAAAAAAATATATATATATATTCGAAAGTTTTTTGAAGAAGAAAGCCTTATAATTGATTGTTTTTATTGTCTATAATTCTTCGAAATCACAGCGGGCTATACTAGAGGAACAATTGGAGGGAATGCTATTCGAGGATGTTGATCCTGATAGATTTGAGGTTTGCATATCTATTTTCTAATTATTATCTTTCTTCTCTTAATTTTAATTTTTTTGGGATAAATTGGTTCATATGCATTCATTCTTTTGGTATGTTGTCATATCTCATATAAAGAAGAGCTAACAACTCTTTCGCCTCTTCTTTATTTTATTTTATTTTATTTCCTTTTTTTTTTGGTTGGCAATTTTTTTTCCCTTTAAAAACCTTCCTAACTTTGCAAAAAAAAAAAGTAACCCTAAAAAAACTGCAAAAACCCCCCAAATAAATTCCCAACCCAAAAAAAATTGCAACCTAACAATCCCCCCGACAAGTAAAACAAAAAAAATGCCTTTTTTTTTTTTTTTCAAAATTGTTGTTTTTTGTCACAGGGATTACTTTTGGTTACTCATAGCAGTTAGTTTCAAAATATTCCAGAAATTTCAAAACGTGCGCAGAACTTACTTGCATATTTTAATATGTATTTACATATAATATATATATACATACACACACACTTGTAATTGTTACTACTGCTGAATATTTTGATTATTTTCTGGGAACTATTTTGGATGGACGTGCTCTTACTTTGCAACTTTGTTAAGGATGAGCCAACAATGAATAATATGAAGGGTAGAAGTCCGATGAAATTAGTTGTAAAAAATATAGCTTTTGAGGCAACAGTTGAAGATCTCAGACAGCTGCTTCATCCATTTGGCCAGGTAATTGCTTTTCACTATTATCAACTATACATTTTTTCTTTTTTAAAAAACAAGGTCATATATTGTATGCTCGTCCAATCCAGACTACATATATTTAGATGACTCTGTAAAGGTTAGGAAGTGAAAAGAAGTAGAATCTTACAAGTGTGAAAATCTGACTGTGGTCAAGTTTTTATGTAAGATTCTATTTGCTTCTGTATTTTCGAATGTATTTCCTTAAATTCCTCATATTGTGCCAGATTAAAAGATTAAGACTGCCAAAGAATTTTGGAGGTGATCATAGAGGCTTTGCATTTGTGGAATATGTTACAAAGCAAGAGGTGGAAAAAGCCTTTTGAGCGCTTTCTAGCACCCATCTTTACGGTCGTCATCTGGTATTAACAAGTGATTAGGTAGCTCTTGCTCTCATTTAATTGTTATATTTACTTTCCTTAATCTTCAATTTCTAGATAGAGCAACAGCAGATTTGAGCCCGGAAGAGTTAAGGGGCCCGAACAACTCGTCAGCTTATCCATGAAGAGAATGTATTTCAAAATAAGCGGAAGCACATGGTTATCTTTGATTTACAAGACTGATTCTTGTAGATCAAGATCAGAAAATTAGGAGTTTTTTTACAAAATATTATTTTGGGGTTGTTGCTAAGTTTTATTTAACTACGTGTAATAGAATTTTAGCTAGATTTTGGATTCTTAGAATTAGTTTCCTTTTTGATTTAGGAATTTTTATTTTCTTTTCTATAAGTAGGTTCTTAGACCACCAATGAATAAATTATTGAATTATCTCTCTCTCTATTCTCCCTCTAAATTCTCTCTTTTGATTGATTTTCTCTTACTAATGTTACTAATGTTACTAATGTTCTAGACTTTGATTCAAAACTCTCTTTTATCTTACTAATGTTACTAATGTTCTAGACTTTGATTCAAAACTCCTTAATGGGGTTCAATGTCAACCGAAAAATGAATGGTCCAATTCTTCGTCAGGCAAAAATGTCCTCCTATTGATCAACTTATGTCTTAACTTAGTGTTTGGTTTGCAGATGTTTAACATTAGCTTCTCTACCATGAGCATTAACTTATTACAAAAAATTAGAAGAGCTATTTAGCAAATATCAAGCACTCTCATGGCTTTAATCTTGTTGTTGATAAAGATACACTACAAACGACATGTTTTCTATGATTTGACAAATCTTCATTTTGCACTTATATCCTGATAGATTGCTGGGCATATTTTGTAGGAAATTTTGTGTGAGTAGGAGCGCTTAATTACTTGGCTTTGAATTAATCTCGTTATTGAAGTTGCTTTGGTAGTGTTGACAGCATTTTTTTCATAGCCATCCAACGGCATGGATGAAAAATAATGGTAAATAGTCGAATCCTTAGATTGAAACGTGGTTCAGTATAAAAAGATGGCCAACTTTCACGGTGGTTTTCTTGCTATGGAGATGTTGTCCATCCCTAATACTGTGACTAATGACCCTTATTGTTAGTAATAAAATAATGGGTGAATGTCCATTTAAAATAGGATAATTATCCCTTAATTAGTGGGATAATCCAATTTTTCTATAATTATCAAGATAAAATAGGATATTCCCAATTTAAGTGCGATTTATCCTTGTAAGCAATACTTATCAAAACATTTGGCCAATTCATCCATCTTCTAGAAGATTAATCCATGAAGTCTACTCTTTAATCACTCTTCTCGGAGTATTTGATAATCTAGCGGTCAATAGTTGGAGTATTTTTTCATCATCATCTATATGCCAGATGATGAACAAAATATGTGTTGTATCTCTTATTATTTGGTTTATGATTCACATTTGATTCTTTGTGTGTCCTATATATATTGGTTTTAAAATTGATTTTGCTGCGGAAGAGTGGCATATGAATATTCAATTTTTTTAAAATAATATTTGACTATATGAGTGTATAGTATTAATTCATAGATTATAGAAAATATGAAGAGAATAGATCAAATACGTCTTATAGCTTATCAATAGATCATAGTTTTTTTTGTCTTCAAAATCAAGATATTCTAATCCAAACCTCAAACACAGCTAGATGAATGTGTGGGCATTGTGCACAAATTTTTTAAACTCATACTGTAGTCTTACAATATTCTAACGCATGAAACTATAAGATTTGTTTCTACAAGGAAGGCTTTCTTTTTTTATTCTCTCTAGTTTTTTATAGAGGCTTTACATAACATAATACTTAGTAGTTTTCTGCTAGGGTTTCTTAACTAAACAGGCATTTATTAAATTATTTAATAAATATATAATTCATCAAATTAATTAATATATTTTTAAAAAAATCTTAGCTTAAAAATTAAGCCATACGTGACTTAGGCACGCCATACGTAATGTTTTTATATATATATTTAAATAAATAAATAATTTAGTTAATTAATATATATATAGATATATATATACAAAACTTACAATAATTTTAAAGTGACTTACATGCTACTTCCCTTTCATTAAAGGGATACACGTAGGGATGTTAAAAATTCACACCATCTGATCCAATTCACACGATCTTATTCAATCTAATCCATAGAGTGCGAATATCCACACATATATGGATTAGATTGGATTGAATCCCCACATAAATACCAATAATTAAAGTTAAGTAAAATTATCGTTTTGCCCCTACAATTATATCTTTCAAATCCTTGATACAATACTATATCTAACAGATGACTAGACTTAAAAAAAATCTTTAACTAATAAAATATCTAATTTTATTAATTACTTAGCTAAGATTTAAATCATCCAAGCTTATACAGCTCCTCAAGGTAATATTCACTTCTCCATATAATAGAGTTGCGGATTCTATACCTATAAGCATACATTCCCAATAATACAAAGGTCTAAAATGCTAAGGTCTAAATCGTTAATTTTTTTGATTCGTACTTTTTAACATCTCAAATAATACGAGTTATAAATACAGGTTCATCACTTATTTTGGGATTAAGAAAGATATATGTTAATTATCAAGTTTATGAGAATATATTATTATGTCTCTCGTATCCCAAAACTTATAAGGTAACCTTCAAAGCTCTTGCTAAGTAGAGCTGATTTTCTAGATTATCTTTCGACGCGATCTTGCACACAGTCACTTCTCCTCAATCAACTATATTTCGAATGAGATGATACTTCCTCTTAATATGTTTCGCTCCTTTATAGGATCTAAGTTCCTTGGAATTGGCAACTGCACTACCGTTATCACAGTATAAAGTTAATGATTGACTAGTAATGGGAATCACTTATAAATCTATTAAGAATTTCCAGAGAGCTGGTCAAACTTTGCTTGAAAAATGTAATTAGTTAGGCCAGGAAGAATTAAGCCTTTGTGACTTTCTTTGAAAACTAAGTATTCGAAAGCAGATGAACTGAAAAGGGCAAATTACTTAAAGACTTTAATTTTACAATAAAATTTTAGAAATAAAATATAAATATATCATGGGATGAATGGAACTGCAACGAGCCAACTTTCATGAACCTACTGATGCAATTAAAATCTACATTATAAGAGCTATAATGAGCAAACGCTCAATAAGTAAAGACGGTGTATGCATATCAATGATGACGTACTATACAAATATTTGTTACCCATTGTACAATTTTCCTTGGAAAATATTCTTTCTTTAAACATCATTCTGAGCCTCGTTTTAAGTATAACTTCTAACTTAGTGACATAGTAGACCTCTTAATAAATATTATTTGAGACTTACCCTGTCTTGGCCCTTTCGCCTTAAGCGATTTTGCCACCTCTTTTCCACATAATCACTAAGCCAGAAGCTGTACTTCATAAACAACATAACTTAGAAACTCAGGTACAATGGTAATATTTTCTTAAAAATGTGAACTTCTTAAAATCATTTTAATTTTTCTTTTATAAACATGCCTTATACATATTCCATGAAATTATCCCATAAACAACATATTAGTATACATAGGTATACATAAATAAGCATGAAATATCACATGACATTTAGAAAATACTTGTACTTACTATGCTCTTGTAACGCAGTAAAAATATTTATCTTTACTTACCTCTAGTTGATATTTCTCTTAATCTTCGTGTCTATCTCCAAACCTCTATCTATCTTTCTTTCCTTTCTTTTTTTCATTCCTTCACTCTAAACTTTACTAGAAAAATGGGTGGAGCAGCTTATGCATAAAACTGATTCTCAAGCCCTTTTTATAGGTTTTAGCAAACTCCTCAAGCTAGCGGCTTACTCATCACCTAAAGCTTCCTCTGTCGTGACACCTAGTGCCACATACCCTATGCACATCAAGCCAGTTAACTCAGCCCAAATGTTGACACCTAGTTGCCACTACGTGCTTCCAATTGACACCTCATGCTTTCAAACTTTATACCTCGTGCTTTGATTTGACTCCTCATACATAGAATAGCATGTCGTGCTTATCGACACATCATGCTTATATAACTGTCTAGCATGAAAATCGAGAAATAATATCTTATCCCTACAAACTAATCACAACATCAGAAATAATTATGTCTCTTCCGTCAGCAGCTTATCTATTCTAGATTATTGGAAACATAGCTGTCCATTTTAGTCGAAAATCTTTTCTTTCATCATAATGTCTATTATCAAAAGTTTGCAATGCTAAGTATCTCAATCAATAGCTTAACTTATTTCAATTGCATAAAACCTAACAAGAAAAGTCTGTCTCATAAAACGTGAAATCTTTTTATTAGTATCTTTATGAATTTATAAAATCATTAAGCTCCTCACAGATCAGCTTAACTCCTCTACTTAACGTAGACCCAAACAAAGCTCTAATACACATAATATGTAAGCATGCATGTGAATCAGGGCATGACACAAATAGTTTCTTTAGTAGCCTCACAAGTAGCTACATATTCAGCTTCCATGGTAGAGTCAGCAATATAAGTTTGCTTCACACTCCTCCAAATAATAGCTCCTCTACCAAGAGTAAAGACAGATTCAGGGGTTAACTATATGAAGTTAGGATCTGATTAGAAATTAGAATTTGTGTACCCAATAGGAGTAAGGTACTTTAGAATATGCTTGACGGGCACCCAATGTGCTAGTCCTGGGTTTGATTATAATCTACTAACAACTCCTATTTTAAAGCATACATTAGTTCTAGTGCATAATATGGCATACATGAGACTTTCCACTACTGAAGTATAAGGTATTCTCTACACATCTTCTGTGTCTTTTGCATTCTTATGGGGATTGCTCCTTTGACAGTTTAACTCCATGTTGAAAAGGCAACAATCTTTTCTTAGAGTGTTCCTGTTAAATCTAGCCAAGATTTTATCGATATAAGAAGTTTGTGATAAAGCTATGGACTTTTTCTTCCTATCACGAATGATTTGGAATCCAAGTACATAGCTTGCTTACTAAGGTTCTTCATATCAAATTGCTTTACAAGCCATACGTTAGTAGTTGTCACTGTAGCTACATCATTTCTAATAAGTAAAATATCATCAACGTAAAGTACTAGAAATACCGATTTGCCATTTTTTATCTTTTTGTGGATACAAGGCTCATCTACAACCTAATTATATCTAAAAGATTTAATAGGTTGATCAAATCTTATATTCTACGATGTAGATGTTTATTTTAGTCTATAAATAGACCTTTACAAGAGATAGAATTTTTCCTCATGTCCTTTTTTTCACAAAAATGTTTGGTTGCTCCATAGAGATGCTCTTGTCAAGATTTCCATTCAGTAATTATTGGTTGGAACGTGCAACTATAAAATCACACACTCCCGTGCAAGTGCACATAGTCACAAGTAATATAGATATGGAAGTTGAATGTCGAACCCACGAGGATTGATTTCTAATTCATTGCTAAGCATTAAAATTATCTCAACCCTAACTTTATCCAAACAAACAATATACAGATTTGAAGAAATAAAGCCAAGAAAACTAAACTATCATACAAAATAAATGAAAGTAAGCAATAAGAAAAATATCTAGGTTTACTAATTCTCCAACCTATCTTTAAGCACACAATCTCCCAATTTCCCTCTTACATTGATTAATCGATTAGAATTGTCAACCGAGAATTCAAATGTATTCACAAACTCCTTTCCAATACATAAGTGAAAATATCTAGACAAGCTAATATGTTACTCCTAACATATATTGACTAGATTCATTAAGCTTAGTTATTCTCATACAAAGGTTGCATAAGTCACATAGATATATTTCTATCCTATGCAAACTTACTCTAAACTAGGTAATCTTATGCTGCTCTATCTATGTCCAAACCTAAATTCTCCTTCCCAAGTTCATAAAGGTTTCACTCAATAATCTACTTAGTGATCAATTAAATAGAAGCAATAAGCACAAAGTAAAGCAAAAAACTCAACAATAGTAAGACTAGACAAGAAATATTTAGTTCATAATATAAATTGAGAAAAATAATATTTCAATACAATAGAATCAAGAAATATAAATATCAAAGAGAAAAGAGTTTTAGAATTCTCCCTTTTTAAAGAGCTTGAAGATGTTTATGGAGGTTGTTAATCTCCTCCTTCAGACTTAGTTTTTACTCTCTTAAATCCTCCCTCAAAGATTTTCTCTCAATAATATTACTATCTAAATATGAAGAATACAATGCAAAACTCATAAGAAAATAAAGAAAAGAAGCTAAGAACAAACTATGGTGTTGATGTTGGGGAGAAAATCAAGAAATGGAGGCTTAAAGCTTGTAATCTTCTTCTTCTTCCTCTTCTTCCTCTCCTTCCATGGCTGTCTCAATCTTTTTTTCTCTATCCCCACATGCCTCTTTCAACCCTAAAGATAGTATTTTAAAGGAGTGGCTCGTGCAAACCCAAGGCAAGCTGAATTTAGACCCTTGGATCATCAAAAAGTTGATCTTGGTCGTCAATTATTGACTCAGGATGCAGGGAGTGGTGCCACGGCATCATTTTCGGCGCTACAGTGCCACTTTTGGCGCCCCAGTGCCACTTTCCCACTGGTTTGGCGCTTTGGATTCCCGAGTGCGCCATTTCTTTGTTTGACCTCCGATTTGCCTCATTTTCATTGCGTTACGACCATATTGGATTGAACTTCAATTCTAATAGTTTAAAAGACCCATTTGTGAGGCATAATTTCAGCTTAATTCACATCAAACACACTTGTTTTATTCTCCTATGTATACAAACAAGCAAAACATCAAAATAACTAGTAAAACAATTGAAACAACTTAAAATAAATAAGAACATAGCAAAACATAAGGCACGTTAGTACTAGATAAATCTATTTTTATGGACTTAACACACCCCCAAACTTAAGATTTTGCTAGTCCTCGAGCAAAAGAAAAAGAAAAACACCTAAAAATACACAAGAGATAATGTACTGACACTGATGATTTTTGATTAGTTCCTCAATACTCACATAATAACATAACTTAAAGAAAAGTACAAATATTGGCTAGGTATTAAGAATAACTCAAGAGCACGTCCTATTCTAAATTGAACTTTCTGTGTGTGTATATATGCCTTTCTCCTATCATTGTGTAAAATTCGGATAAGTTTATGCAAATATATATTAAGCACAAAATCTAAAAGATAACAATCAAGTTCTATAAGTTTGCTTTTCAAATCCACCTCCACTAATATAGGTAAACACAATACCAAGAATCAAAAGGTCTTAATTAAGGTTGTAATGTGGGCTTAGGTGAAGGTATGATACTTTGGATAAAGTAAGCTCAAATCACTCTTAAGCACATTAATTCTAGGACTCATGTAGAGCTATTCTTTCACACACCAAGTAATACGCCAATAAAATTAAAATTTCATTTTCTTCCATCAACACATAGCTAAATACTTATTCTTTTTCTTTTTCTTCTTTTTTTTTTGGTTGAGTTGCACACCCCCAAACTTATTTCTTTCTTTATGAACAAATGTGTAACTCTTCTTTTTTTTGTTTTTTGTTTTTTTTTTTATTTTTACATTCTCACTTCACCCATCTTCCCATCACATTGCATAGCTCAAAATAATTCAATAAGAACAATCAATATGCTCAAGGGATAAAGGTTTAATAATATTATTTTAGGCTAGGCTAATATGTATGCGGTTAAAAAAGAAAAGGCTTTACAAGGCTCAAAATGGGTGTACTAGGGATAAAATATATCATGGTCAGTTTGAAAGGCTCAAATGGTCCAAAGATTGCCTAATTCCTTTCCCTGGTGAAATGTTATCTAGGATTTCACCTCAATAAATAATTACCAAAGAAAGTACAAAATACCTCTAATTATTCAAACACATAATCACACAACTACAAAAATAAACACATAATAACAAACTAATAATACAAGTACAATCCAACAAGGTTTACTTCCTCCCCAAACTTAGCATGCAAAATATTGGAAATTGAAAGAACAAAAGAATGAGTTTAGGGATACTCCTCTCGTTGGCACATAGCCATGCAACTTGATCTCCTTAAAGTGGCACCAACTCCTTGGATTGGTCAACACACCAATATGAAAAGAAATACTTGGGTTGCTTCCCAAGAAGTGCTTGAATTAAAGGCTTTGGCTTGCCATTTTACTTCTGGCTCATCCACAAGTTGAGACCAAATGAGGTCTACTCTTTATATCATCAATGGACAATCCCAATGTGCGGATATGGCCTTTTGGGCTCCTAGCTTTAGAATGCAACACTTCATATCCATAATTTTGAGAGAAGAAATGGTAAGAATGAGTTAGCAATGGTCTACTTGTTGGAAATTGTTAATTTAGAGGTTGTGGACAAGAAAATTCCTCTCCAAGGTCTTCAATTTGAAGCTTTCTCATCAATGGTGGCCTTGGGATTAGATTTTCTTCAAACAATGTCATATTAATATTCACATGTGCTTCACATCACTTTGTATGGTGGTATTTCTCCCATCTCCCTCCTTTTCTTGTATCTCAAATATCGACTCATCATCATACAAACCACTACAAGTTATAGTGGTACAATGTTTCTCCTCCGGTGTTGAGTCGGTGTTGCTATGAAAGGTGCCTTCGGGATGGTTGATGATTGTAGCAAGATGGCATACTTGATATTCAAGATTTCGGATTAAGGCATCTTGCTCTTGGAGAAAAGCATCTATTCTTTGCATTTGTTGCATCATCATGTCTTCCAAGGATGATTTTTCCTCTTGCTTGGGGAGGTATGCATCCATTGATTTTATGTAGTGCTCAAGCACCTCCTCCAATGATGGCTTCTCCTTTTGTATAGGTGGTTGATGACGAAACTCCAATGTGAACATAGGCTCTTTGTGGCAATTTGGTGATGGGCCTTGATTGTTACACCAAGAGTAATCATGTTATGACTCCCAACTTGGATTATAGAAATTTGAGTGCAGATAGCTTTGTTGCATATGGCCATTAGCAACAAAGTGTACCAGTTGTAAGTTGTATAGGCATCCTTCTCTTAGGTGGCTTCCTCCACATGATTGACACTTCATGAATGGACAATGAGAAGCTTATGTACTCGAGGTATCTACATTCTTGGTCAATTCACTTACTCAAGAAGTTAATTCCATGATTTCTAATTTTTTGTTCACTTCGCTTAGTTGAGTGCTCAAAGCCATGAGAGATTCATGCCATTGTCCATCAGTGTTCATCATGTCTCCACCTCCATAATAATCATAATATGCCATCGAAAACACCTAAAACAAAAATTAACTAAATAAATAAAAAGTTTGAATTAAAGCTAGATCGATTTGTATTAATATTAACAAGAATTAGTATTTCAATCACCGGCAATGACACTAAAAATTTGTTGGTTAGAATGTGCAACTATAAAATCACACACTCCCGTGCAGGTGCACACGGTCACAAGTAATTAGTATTTAGAAGTTGAATGTCGATTCAACCAGGATTGATTTCTAATTCAATGCTAAGTATCAAAATTATCTCAATCCTAACTTTATCCAAACAAACAATATATAGATTTGAAGAAATAAAGCCAAGAAAACTAAACTATCATGCAAAATAAATAAAAGTAAGCAATAAGAAAAATGTCTAGGTTTACTAATTCCCCAACCTTCCTTTAAACACACAATCTCTCAATTTCCCTCTTACATTAATTAATCTATTAGAGTTGTTGTCACATCCCCTAATTTAAAAATGTACCGGAGCTAGAAAATGTTTAATTTTTTTTTTGTATTCATCTTCTAAAATAAAATGGAAAAAATATCCGGTAAAATTTTTTTTTTAAAAAAAAAAATATTTTAACTAAAAAAAAATCCTCTTATTAAAAACATCAGAAACAAAAACTTAATACTCAAAATAACCTATGAAATAAAAACACTTAATTTTTAATCCAAAAGCCAAATACAAGAAAATAAAACTTAAAGTAGATTAAAAACGTCCTAACGCCAATTAGGGATTCCACCGCTGGCGTCAGCCAACCTCCAAAAATCTATTGCTCATCTAAAAATTTTAAAAGAATGAGATGACCTTGCGCCCAGTAAGTAAATCTCATGTATGCAATGAATGTCGTGTTTTTTGAATAATGCATTTTAAGAATCATAACTATGAAACTCCTTCTTTGAAAAACATCTTAATCATAAACGTTACTATCATAAAACTTTCGTATTTGAGCTCAACATAGTGCAATGACAAGTCTATCAGAAGTGATGAGCCATAAACATATTGTCATGACAAGCATATGACCTTATAGCTATTCAGATCCCATATAGCTATCATACTGTTAGTAAATTGACCTAACACTTAGGAAAATCATGCATGCATGCATGCAGATATGGAAAATACATGATCATATCATGAACGCAGAGGAAAAATAACAGATTTAGGTTTTAAAATTTTTACATGAAAACAATTTTCATAACCACATAACACACATGCATCATATACTGGATCATGTACAACATAAATCAAATCTAGATACAAAACCCTAGAGATGAGATTAGGGTTTACCTCTTATAGCATGTTCCTCCTCGATCTCCTTATTGATGGTGATCAAACCTCCAACTCTAGATCTTCTTGTCTATGCTCTTGCTCTTGCTCTTGCTTGACGAAGCGAGTGTGCACCAAGTCGAAACCTTCGTTGGAGAATGATCAAAAATACCTTCTTAATCTTATGGAACACTGGGATGTGAGATGAGACTATGAGATTGTGGAAAACCTTTTTTCACTCTCATTTAGCCTAGGTTGGCCGAATTTTCTCTCCCTCTCCCTGTGTCTTATGCCTGTGACTCCTTAGAGTTACTGTGTAGCTTTTCCTCTCATATATCTTATATATATGGGACCAAAAACTGCTAAACCTAGTCCAATTAGGATTAGGCTTGTTCTCCAATATGGGCTGTGGGTGTATTTTTATAAATATGTCCAACTCATGAAACTTATTTATAAAAATACCAACTTCTGTGTAGAATCATTAATTTACACAGTTTCATGAAACTTATTTCACAAATACCACCAACCAATTAATGAGCTTAATTGAGCTAGACAAGGGACCTAATGAATCCAAATAATCTAAGCTCCAATAATATAATAAATACATAATAACTCTTATTATGGTATTTATATAAATTTTATTAGTAAAGGGGACAGTCTACTAAAGGCCCAATACTACACTCTTAGATTAAATGTCATGCCTTTTATAGAGATATAATCAATTAATCTTGATTAATCGATCCATCTAGCATATTCTATACCACATATATAATCCATATACAATACCGTAGTTGGATAGATGAAATTACCGTAATATCCCTCCAACACCTATTTAACTTTAAGTTAACATCTTTCTATCAAGGATTAATGTTGTCGATAATTTTGTTTTCAGTGGCCATTTAGACAAAATTATTAACCAATTCACAAAGTGAATACTAAGATCTTAGATTTAATTATTCCATGAATCTTCAAAGAACCTTAAGTGGCATTAATGTATAGTGTCCTTAAATATTTGATGTTCCTATCAATTCATAAGCCATAACCTCCAATATGCTAGAGTTCACCTCTAACTTCATAGAGGTTAGTCTTTTAACAAATCAAAAGGCTATAACCCATGAAAGCAAGTCCAGTCAAACATCAAGGATAAAGATTTATATGCTAAGAGCTAGTTTGTGATAATATAAGA
The DNA here is from genome assembly GCA_002914805.1 of Parasponia andersonii. Lineage (NCBI taxonomy): Eukaryota > Viridiplantae > Streptophyta > Magnoliopsida > Rosales > Cannabaceae > Trema > Trema andersonii. The sequence continues at coordinate 69,701 of JXTB01000449.1, forward strand.
ATTGAGTTACGGCACTCTAATTCTTTATATTACATAATCCAGTTTAATACACATAACTTGTTTATGTTGTATTAATGTTTCTATCAGAAGTCAAATACTTCAATGATTTGAAACACATCATTCCTGTTGACATAGACAAACACTATAACCTATAGTAAATAAAGTATTCCATCTTTATTTACATATTGTAAACTACTTCATTTAGACTCAGATAAAGAAACAAGTCTCCCCATAATTAACACTTAATCATGTTTGTTTCTTAATACAAATATAAAGTCATAGAATCTTTTTCAGATGAATAAACTATTCAACTAAGATAGTTTAATCTAGCAAAAATCATAATTTCATATAAGAGATAGTTCTTTATACTCAAAAGGGTAAAATTGAAAATCTGCTTTTTAGGGCATAAATCTCAACACATACCACAAAGGCTAGCATCACAGTTTAAACATTTATTCTTAACATGGTAACTGTAGATCTTTCAGACAGGTGCACATACTACTTTCAAGAACTTGACACATACTTAAATAAAAATATTCTTCTTTGAACAAAATCTTGTTGCATAATGCTTTAGAAAATTCATTCTTTGAAAATCATAATCTCTTGTGCAATTTATGCAATACTTGTGCATACTCATGTCATAATTAATATGCAAACTAATATAGCATAGCATATAACAACATATTATAATAATCATAACAACATCACATAATGGCATGTAAATTTAATATAAACACATAGGGTGAGATTTACTTACATCAAGTCCTTAGAAAAACTTTGTAGTGAAATATCACACAACCAACCTTGTTGAAACCACGTGCCTCTTCTTTATCCTTTGTTTTTTTTTATTTTTTATGCCAAAAAAGAAAAAAAACATTCATTATAAAAAATATTAACACATGTTATCATTGCTCTTAAGAAACATATTTTATATGTTTGAAAAATATCCATAAAATAAAATAACATAATAATTTTCATAACAAAACCAAATCTATAAACATTCAGAAACCTTGGCATACTAAAATAATTTTAGATTCAAAAATATAATTCTTTTTATCCTAAAAATTTGTATAACTCATTAAGACATATAAAAAAAGATCCAGAAAAATTATCAGAATTTATAAAAAAGATTTAATACATTTTTCATAATTTTGAACCCAAATATTGTAACCCAGTAAAACTGTTAAACTAAAAACCAGTGTACAATGATAGAGTTTTATAGATTTTTTTCTTAAATCTAAATAATCTAAAACTTTATGGAAGTATTTAAAAGTTATAGACTCCAAAATAGACCATTAGATAGCACTTTAAATTCATGAAATTCTATATCAGGATTCATATCAGTACCAAAATCAGCAAAACAATAAAGATTTCTAAAATCATATTTAATTGTATAAATTTCAAAAAATCGTGAAAATATTTAAAGAACCTAATCACACATTGATAAATATACAGTAACAATTTCAAGTCGAAAACATATAAGTAACATGAGTTTTGAACGTTAATAAATAGGAATATTAAGCTTATCAGATTCACTGATGTTAAGGACAATGTAAATAAAAAATTTAATAACGAATACAAATAAACCCCTATGATCATAAAAATTTCTAAAATATAATTTAACATATAAATAAACAAGTTGTTAAAATTTCAGGTTATAAAAAAAATTCTAACCCTAGATATCATAGGTTGAATTTTGATCTAACAGCAGCCAAAAAAAAAAAACAATAAACTAAAAGAAAAGAGTGTTTTTAAATATTTACCTTCTTCTTGAAAATTGAAGAAAACTAAGGAAAAACTCTTGAAAATCACAAATACTCTTAGCAACTAAGAGAGAAAGGTAGGTAGAAAAATTTAGGAGGAGGCTTAATTGCATTCTTATGAGAAATATATATATATATATATATATAGGTTTTCGGCTTAGGGTTCTTTTCTTTTTTTTTTTAACAAAATCAATCAACGTTTTTTTTTAATAATATCACTTCCTTCTTCTTCTTCTTCTCTTATTTTTTTTTAAAAAAACTAACATATTAACCTATTACTAGATTTCATCAAGTTGTGGGAAACTTCCCTTTCTCCTTCTTTGACTAAATTAGATTTTTATTTATTTATTTTGTAATAATAAGTAAATACTAACCAAATCGATAAACAAGTAACATAATAAAATAAAATCTATATATTAATACATACATAAAAAAATAAAATTGTGGAATCAAAACTTCACGCACGACACACTTATTTTATCATTATAATAATAATAACGACACTATTAATAATAATAATAACAATAGACATACTTAATCATATAGATGATGTGTGCTTTATTAAAACTTAGGCGTATATATATAAGTTTGTTATAAAATTATTTGGACTCTAAAAACGACTAGGCTAAGATTTAAACAACAATAATTACTAGAATAATTTACTTAACTCAATAATAGATATAAATTAATCACATTATTATAAAAATCACATATAAATGCAAATGCATAAAAATTTATTTCTCATTAGGCACATAGTCCAACTTGGCTTTCATGTGCGTATTCCACCGTAACCGTATTCACAAAAAGTTTGTTAGGGCATAACCGTTTCACTTATCATAACCATAGATTTAAAACACATGAAAAACAAAAATCATATTATAAGATAGATTTGATATTACAATTTTCTACCCCCTTAAAATAATTTCGTCCTCGAAATTATAACTTATCAAATAAGTTCGGATATTTAGCTCTAATCTCATCTTCACGTTCCCAAGTTGCATCTTCCATTGCATGATAGCCCCAAAGAACCTTGACCAATTTAATTTTCTTATTGCAAAGCTCCTTTTTTTCGCTTTCCAAAATTCGAACAGGAGCTTCTTTATATGTCAGGTCTTTTCGCAATTGGAGAGGCTCATAACTTAAAACATGTGATGGACCAGCCAAAAATTTTCTCAACATCGAGACATAAAATACATTATGTACCTCAGAAAGTCTCGGCGGTAAGGCCAATCTATAGGCCATGTCCCCAACTCATTCTAAAATCTCAAATGGTCCAATGAAACGTGGACTTAGCTTTCCCTTTACACCAAACCTCATAACTCCCTTCATTGGTGCAACTTTAAGAAATACCATATCTCCAACTGAAAATTCTAAGTCCTTTCATCTCTTATCTGCCTAACTCTTTTGACGACTTTGGGCTGTTTTCATCTTTTTCTTGATTCTTTCCACAACATCAACTGTTTGCTGTACAATTTCTGGACCTAGAAGTTTTCTCTCACCAACTTCATCCCAATGAATCGGGGAACGACACTTCCTACCATAAAATGCCTCATAAGGTGCCATATCAATCGCCGCCTGGTAGCTGTTATTATAAGAAAACTCTATCAATGGTAGATAGTTATCCCACGTAACACCAAAATCCAGAATATAGGCTCTCAACATATCTTCAAGTGTTTGGATCGTCCTTCAGATTGGTCATCAGTCTGCAGATGGAAAGCAGTGCTAAACCTTAATTGTGTACCCATAGCTTTGTGTAGACTTTTCCAAAATTTGGAGGTAAACTTAGGATCTCAATCGGACACAATTGATACATGAATTCCATGCAATCTCACAATTTCAATAATATAAAGGTTAGCATACTTGTCCATAGAATAAGTATTACACGTCGGAAGAAAGTGTGCAGACTTTGTAAGTCTATCCACAATCACCCGGAATTTGCACCTTTCGTTATTCTTGGTAATCCAAAGACAAAATCAATAGCAATATGCTCCCATTTCCACTCAGGCACCATTAGTGGTTGCAATAAACCTGAGGATCGTTGATACTCTGCTTTCACTTGTTGAAAAATGAGATAATGCTCAATGAACTGTATAATATCTCTAGGCATATTGACCCACCAGAAGTTTAAATCACGATACATTTTTATACTTTCTAGATGTATAGAATAAGGGGTCTCATGTACTTCTCGCATGATTTCCTTCTTGAGTTGAGGAACACATAAACGATCGATAACCTCAATGCATTGTCTGAGGTGACTACAAAGTCTTTATATTTTCTAGCTTCTGCACCTTCACGAAACTTCGTCAATGTAGGATCATTACTTTGTGCAGCCTTAATTCGATCCAAAGTGTTGATTTTACTGTCAAAGTAACCATGTAGGCAGAATTCTCTTGATCTACTACTTTTATTCTCAAATATTACATATCCAAAATTAGCAGTAGAATTTCACATATAAAAGCAACAGAGCTATAAGATTTTCGACTTAATGCATCCGCAACCATATTCGCCTGTCCTGGATGATAGTTGTTCTCACAATCATAATCTTTTACTAATTCGAGCCATCGTCGTTGTCTCATATTAAGTTCTTTCTATGTGATGAAATATTTCAAACTTTTATGGTCGGTATAGATTGCACACTTAACCCCATATAGATAGTATCACTAAATTTTAAAAGCAAACACCACTGCAACAAGCTCGAGGTCATGTGTTGGGTAATTCTTCTCATACTCTTTTAGTTGTCAGGAGGCATAAGCTATTACTCTTCCGTGTTGCATGAGAACACATCCCAAACCATTTTTTCGATGCATCACTATAGATAACAAACCCTTCAACTCCTTCAGGAATGGCCAAAATGGGAGCAGTAGTCAATCGTTGCTTCAGCTCCTTTAAACTTTTCTCACAATTATCTGACCATAGGAATTTCACATTCTTTCGGGTCAGCTGGGTTGGTGGAGATGTAATCTTTGAAAAACCCTCCACAAACCTTCTATTATACCCTACAAAACCAAGGAAACTTCTAACTTCTTTTACACTGGTCGGCATTGGCCATTGTTGAACTGCTTCCACCTTACTAGGGTCAACAGATACACCATCTTTAGAAATAATATGTCCTAGAAAAGAAATTGCTTCATCCAGAATTCGCACTTCGTAAATTTGGCATAAGCTTATTCTCTTTAAGAATCTGTAAAATAGTGTGTAAATGTTGTTCATGTTCTTCTTCAGACCGAGAGTATATCAAGATGTCATCTATAAAGACGATAACAAATTGATCTAAATAATCTTTAAATACTCAATTCATCAACTCCATAAAAGTTGTAGGGGCATTCGTTAGGCCAAAAGGCATGACCAAAAATTCGTAATGCCCGTATCTCGTTCTGAAAGCAGTCTTTGATACATCATCTTCCTTGACTTTCAATTGATGATATCCTGATCTTAAATTAATTTTTGAGAAGTGTCCAGCTCCTTGTAGTTGATCGAATAAGTCTTCAATCTGAGGCAACAAATACTTATTCTTTATTATTACTTTATTCAATTCCCTGTAATCGATACACAGTCTCATTGAACCATCTTTCTTCTTAACAAAAAGTACTGGAGCTTCCTATGGTGAATGACTAGGTCTGATAAACTTCTTATCTAAAATATCTTCAAGTTGTTCTTTAAGCTCTTTTAATTCAGCTGGAGCCATGCGATAAGGTGCCTTAGAAATAGGCACCGTACCGAGAACCAAATCCATCATAAACTCAATCTCACGATCCGGGATTAGACTAGGTAAATCTTCGGGAAAAACATCTACGAAGTCCTGAACTACTTGTACTTGGCTTACTGTGATCTCTTTCTTTGGCACCACAAATACTGATGCAAGGTAACCAACACAACCTTTGTTTAGCATATGCTGAGCCTTCATTGTAGTAATAATAGGTACTCAGGGTACACTCCTAATTCCAAGGAAAGAAAAACTTGGTCCAGTCGGCAGTTGAAAGGTCACTTCCTTTTTACTATAATCAATGGTTGCTTGATTTACACTCAACCAATCCATGCCCAGTATGATGTCGAAATCATGAATGTCTAGAAGAACAAGGTCTACAAATATTTCTTGTCCATCATCTAGGATTTTTCACCCTTTGAGCTTACAATAAGATTTTAGAATAGCTCCTGAAGGTATGGAAACACTAAACCGTTTATGTAAAGGTTCTGGTGTAGCTTCTAATTTCTCAGTAAAGGATAAGTTGATAAAAGAATGAGTAGCTCCCGAATCAAATAAAACAGAAGTAGGAATACTAGAAACAATTATAATACCTGAAATAACATCATTCGAAGCATTAGCCTCTTTATATGTCATAGCATAAATGTGCCCTTGAGCTTTCTTTTGCCCACTATTGCCACCAATGGTCTGGTTCTCCTTGCAGTCTTTGATAAAGTGCCCTGACTTCCCATATTTAAAGCACAAATTAGAACCCATATGACATTCGCCTGAGTGAGCCTTTCTGCACTTTTCACAAGTTGTCGCCATTTTTTTATTGTTGTTACCACCTTTGTCGCCTCCGCTATAACTTTCTTTCCTCTTTTGGTTGTTTCTATTCCAGGGCTTTTCTTTCTGATTTACGCTTGATTTTTGAATATCCATTTGACGGGACTTCTTATCATCTTTAGCTAAAATCTGAGCTCGATCCAAAACCTTATTATAGGTGGTTAACCTCAGAACTTTGATCGAGCGCCTTAATTCAGGTTTTAATCCCATTTCAAACTTCCTCCCCTTACGCTCCTCAATGTCTACTAGATGTGTAAATTGGGATAGTTGTTCGAATCGACGTTCATATTGTGAAACATTCATGGACCCTTGCACCAAGTTGATGAACTCTATCTCTTTAGCTTGTCTCATAGAATATGGAAAGTACTTCTCAAAGAAGATGTCTTTGAAATGATTCCATGTGACAGAGTTGGCTTGAGTATTGTGGATACGATCAGTCATATCCCACTAGTGCGCTGCCTCGCCTTTCATCATAAAAATAGCACACTCAACACATTGTTGATCAGTGGATGTCAGTAAACGAAAGACGTGTTCCAATTCTTTGATCCAGCCTTCTGCGATAAGTGAGCTTCTGCCTCCCTGGAAACTTGAAGGTTTCATCCTCTTGAATTGTTCATAAACAAGGAGTGTTACTCCACCAGGATGAGGAGTTTGAGCAACTTATGCATGTGGTTGTTGTTGTTAGTACTGTAAAACTTGGTTAACAGAATTTGTTATGAGCTGCACCAGGTTGTCCACATCTATTTGCACATTCTGAGTCTAATTCCTAGCTTGACGTTGGGACTGATTACCCTCTCCTTCCGTAGAGGCATTTCGTAGAATGTTTTTTCGTGGCAGCATCTCTAAAAAGAAAAATCTTACTAAAGTCTCGTTCTAGAGTTCTAAATAAAAATAATAATAAATATGTATGACAAAAAAAATCATATATATATATAAAAGAAATGTAAATAATTCCATTTCATCTTTTTTTTTAACTTACCAGTTGGCTGAATGCGGGCTTCCCATGGAAATAACCTAATTTTACCCTCTATTTTTTTTTTGAAAAAAAAAATTCTACAGAATTGACTAAACTCTTGCTCTGATATCAACTGTCACATCTCCTAATTTAAAAATGCACCTAAGCTAGAAAATGTTTAATTTTTTTTTATTCATCTTCTAAAATAAAATGGAAAAAAGATCCAGTAACAATTTTTTTTAAAATAAAAAGAAATATTTAAACTAAAAAAAAACCTCTTATTAAAAATATCAAAAACAAAAACTTAATACTCAAAATAACCTATGAAATAAAAACACTTAATTTTTAATCCAAAAGCCAATAATTTTTAATCCAAAAGCCAAATAAAAGAAAATAAAACTTAAAGTCGATTAAAAATGTCCTAATGCCATTTAGGGATTCCCCGCTGCCACCAGCCAACCTCCAAAGATCTATTGCTCATCTAAAAATTTTAAAAGAATGATATGAGCTTGCGCCCAGTAAGTAAATCTCATGCATGCAATGAATGTCGTGTTCTATGAATAACGCATTTTAGGAATCATAACTATGAAACTCCTTCTTTGAAAAACATCTTAATCATAAACGCTACTATCATAAAACTTTCATATTTGAGCTCAACATAGTGTAATGCCAAGTCTGTCAGAAGTGATGAGCCATAAACATAGTATCATGACAAACATATGACCTTGTAGCTATTCGGATCCCATACAGCTATCATACCATAATGGCTAGCATCGCAGTTTACACATTTGTTCTTAACATGATGACTGTAGGTCTTTCAGTCAGGTGCACATACTCCTTTCAAAAACTTGACACACACTTAAATAAAAACTTTCTTCTTTGAACAAAATCTGGTTGCATAGTGCTTTAGAAAAATCGTTCTTTGAAAATCATATTCTCTTGTGCAATTTATGCAATACTTGTGCATACTCATGTCATAATTAATATGCAAACTAATATAACATAGCATATAACAACATATCATAATGATCATAATAACATCACATAATAGCATGTACATTTACATATAAATACATAGGGTGAGATTTACTTACATCAAGTCCTTAGAAAAACTTTGTAGTAAAATACAACACAACTAACCTTGTTGAAACCACACGCCTCTTCTTTATCCTTTATTTTTTTTTTTTTTATGCCAAAAAAGAAAAAAAAACATTTATTATAAAAAATATTAACACATGCTGTCATTGCTCTTAAGAAACATATTTTTTATGTTTGAAAAATATCCATAACATAAAATAACATAATAATTTTTATAATAAAACCAAATCTGTAAACATTCTGCAACCTTGGCATACTTAAATAATTTTAGATTCAACAATATAATTCTTTTTATCCTAAAAATTTGCATAACTCATTAAGACATATAAAAAAAGATCCAGAAAAATTATCAGAATTTATAAAAAAGATTTAATACATTTTTCATAATTTTGAATCCAAATATTATAACCCAGTAAAACTGTTAAACTGAAAACCAGTGTATAATGATAGAATATTATAGATTTTTTTTAAAATAAAAATAATCTGAAACTTTTTGGAAGTATTTTTAACATAATATAAAACATGTATAAAAATTATAGACTCCAAGATAGAACATTAGATAGCACTTTAAATTCATGAAGTTCTATATTAGGATTCATATCAGCACCAAAATCAGCAAAAGAATAAAGTTTCGAAAATCATATTTAATTGTACAAATTTCCAAAAATCATGAAACTATTTGGAGAACCTAATCACGTATTGGTCCACTAAAAATTTCAAGTCAAAAAGATATCAATAGCATGGGTTTTGAACGTTAATAAACGGGAATATTAAGTTTGTCAGATTCACTGATGTTAAGGACAATATAAATAAAAAATTTAATAACGAATACAAATAAACCCCTATGATCATAAAAATTTCCAGAATATAATCTAACATATAAATAAACAAGTTGTTAAAATTTCAGGTTATAAGAAAAATTCTAACCCTAGATATCATAGATTAAATTTTGATTTAACAGTAGCAAAAAAGAAAAAACATAATAAACTTAAAGAAAAGAGTGTTTTTAAATATTTACCTTCTTCAACTTCTTAAAAATTGAAGAAAACTAAGCAAAAACACTTGAAATCACAAATACTCTTAGCAACTAAGAGAGAAAGATAGGTAGAAAAATTTAGGAGGAGGCTTAATTGTATTCTTATGAGAAAGATATATATATATATATATAGGTTTTCGGCTTAGGGTTCTTTTCTTTTTTTTTTTTTACAAAATCAATTAACATTTTTTTAAAAACTAACGTATTAACCTATTACTAGATTTCATCAAGTTATGGGAAACTTCCCCTTCTCCTTTTTTGACTAAATTAGAATTTTATTTATTTATTTTGTAATAATAAATAAATACTAACCAAATCTATAAACAAGTAATAAAATAAAATCTATATATTAATACATACATAAAAAAAACAAAATTGTGGAATCAAAACTTCACGCACGACACACTTATTTTATCATTATAATAATAATAACGACACTATTAATAATAATAATAACAATAGACATACTTAATCATATAGATGATGTGTGCTTTATTAAAACTTAGGCATATATATATATATAAGTTTGTTATCAAATTATTTGTACTCTAAAAACAACTAGACTAAGATTTAAACAACAATAATTACTAGAATAATTTACTTAACTCAATAATAGATACAAATTAATCACATTATTATAAAAATCACATATAAATGCAAATGAATAAAAATTTATTTCTCATTAGGCACGTAGTCCAACTTGGCTTTCATGTGCGTATTCCACTGCAACCGTATTCACAAAAATTTTGTTAGTGCATAACCATTTCACTTATCATAACCATAGATTTAAAACACATGAAAAACAAAAATCATATTATAGAATAGACTTGACTTTACATTTGTCAACCGAGAATTTAAATATATTCACATACTCCTTTCCAATACATAAGTAAAAATATCTAAACAAGCTAATATGTTATTCCTAATATAAATTGACTAGATTCATTAAGTTTAGTTATTCTCACACAAAGGTTGCACAAGTCACATAGGTATATTCCTATTCTATGCAAACTTACCCCAGACTGGGTAATCTTATGTTGTTCTACCTATGTCCAAACCTAAATTCTCCTTCCCTTGTTCATAAAGGTTTCACTCAACAATCTATTTAATGATCAATTAAATAGAAACAATAAGCACAAGGTAAAGCAAATAACTCAACAATAGATTTGATTAATAAAAGAAGAGAGAAATAAATAAATACAGGTTACTAGATTGGTTCATATAGTAAGACTAGACAAGAAATATTTAGTTCATAATATAAATTGAGAACAATAATATTTCAATACAATAGAATCAAGAAATACAAATATTAAAGAGAAAAGAGTTTTAGAATTTTACCTCTTTGAAGAGCTTGAAGATATTTATGGAGGTTGTTAATCTCCTCCTCCAAACTTGGTTTTTACTCTTTTGAATCCTCCCTCAAAGATTTGTTTTCCATAATATCACTCTCTAAATATGAAAAATACAATGTAAAACTCACAAAAAAATAAAGAAAAGAAGCTAAGAACAAACTATGGTGTTAATGTTAGGGAGGAAATCAAGAAATGGAGGCTTGGAGCTTATAATCTTCTTCTTCTTCCTCTTCTTCCTCTCTTTCCGTAGCTGTCTTCATCTCTTTCTCTCTATCTCCACATGCCTTCTTCAACCATAAAGATAGGGTTTTAAAAGGGTGGCTCATACAAACCAAAGGCAGGCTAAATTTGGACACTTGGATAGTCAAAATATTGATCTCTGCCATCAATTATTGACTAAGGATGTAGGGGGTGGTACCGCAGCGCCATTTTCGGCACTGCAGTGCCACTTTTGGTGCCCCAATGCCACTTTCCCACTGGTTTGGTGCCTCGGGTTCCTTAGTGCGTCATTTCTTCGTTTGACCTCTAATTTGCCTCATTTTTATTACGTTACGATCGTATCTGATTGAACTTCAATTCTAATAGTTTAAAAGACCCATTTATGAGGTACAAATTCACCTTAATTCACATCAAGTACCCTTGTTTTATTCTCCTATGTACACAAACAAGCAAAACAAAATAACTAGTAAAATGATTGAAACAACTTAAAATAAACAAGAGCATAGCAAAACTTAAGGCATATTAGTACTAGATAAATCTATTTTTATGGACTTAACAGAAATGCAGTCTTGACATTCATTTGCTAAATCTCATAATTGAGGGCTCTGACTATGGATAAAAAAATACGAATAGACTTTATCATTGCAACTAGAGAGAAGGTTTCCTTAGAATCGATTCCTTCTTTGTGGGTATAACACTTTGCTTTGAAGGTCTCAACCTTCCCCTATATTCTTCTTTTTCTCTTGTAGACCCATTTTTACCTTATGAGTTTTATTCTTTCAGGTGGATCCACAAGTTTCTAGACCTGATTAGAGTACATTGACTCTATCTCAAATTTCATGGCCTTTTGTCGTGAGTCGACATCAATATTCTTTCATAGCTTCTTCATAGGTGGAGGGATTCGCTTCTGAACTTTAAAGGATAGTTTGCAGTATTCACATTGTCTTCTTTTGGGTTGTCTAACAACTCTCCCACTATGACGAGGCTATGGAGGATTCTAGGGTATTTCAATGTCTGGTTGTTATTGTACTATAGGCTAAACATTTTGTTCTACCAGAAGTAGTCAATCAGCAGGTGGTATTGTTGCAGAATCTGTGGGTTTGCTGTTTGAGTCTTATATAAAACTTGTTGTTGTAAAACCACCATTTTGGTTGGAGTAATCTTAGTTCTCCTATATGACATCATCTCATCAGTCATAGGTGTTTCAATATTTGGACCATCAGTGGTTGAAATCTACACGGTGATTTTCTCAATAATTACTTCTTTTTAGGCTTGTCATTCGTCATATAATTCTTTTCTAAGAAGGTTGCATTTATGCTGACAAATACCTTATAATTAGTTGGACTATAAAATAATATCACCTCTCGTATCTTTGAGATAACCTACAAAAATGCAAGCTTTTGAATGTGATTCCATCTGGCTTGCCTGTTTCTTCAACAAGTAAGTAGGACATCCTCATATACAAAGATGACGCAATTAGATATTTGACTAGTCCATGGCTTATGTGGTGTCTTAGGAATAGACTTGGCTTATGTGGTGTCTTAGGAATAGACTTGGATGGAACATTGTTCAAAATATAGATTGCAGTTTGTATTGCATATCTCTAAAATGAGATTGGTAGAGATGAGTAGCTAATTATGGAACGAACCATGTCTAACAAGAAGCTATTTCTCCTTTCTGCAATACCATACTGCTATGGTATGATAAATGCTATGAGTTGAGAAATAATTCTATTATCTGCTAAGAAATCTGTGAATTCGGCTGAAAGATATTCACCCTCACGATCTGATCGCAGTGATTTAAGTGGCTTTCCTAATTGTCTTTCAGCCTCAGCTTTGAATTCTTTGAACATGTCAAAAGAGTCAGACTATCTATGTATCAAATATACATAGCCATACCTAGAGAATTGATCCATAAATGTAATGAAATATTCATAACCTTTTCTTGCTTGTATATTGATTGGACCATATACATCGGTATACACCAATTCAAGGCATTCTATAGCTCTGTTGTCTTTTGCAGAAAATGGACATTTGGTCATTTTTCCTTCCAGATAGGATTCGCAGGTTGGTAATGATTTGACCTTTAAATGACTTAAAAATCCTTCCTGAACCAACCTTTGGATTCTGTTTAGATTGATATGACCTAAATAGAGGTGCCATAAATAGATATCATTTTCTGAATTTTTTAATTTCTTAGGCGCTCTTTAATCTTCAATCCTTTTAGTGTTGTTTAATGAGCAAAAGTTTTAGTTGTAGAAAATAAAGATTGTTAGATTCCTATCCATAACAAATAACTTTATTATTAATGCTTATAGAAATTGGATCATCCAATGAAACATTGTAACCTTGTCTTTTCAAGCATCCAATAGATATCAAATGTAACATACCTAAATTTTACTAGCGTACATAGAAGATATTTGTTTAAATAATTAGTGAGATAAGAAGACACTTATCGACCTAGAACTGATAAAATAATGGAAAATTAAAACTTTTAACTTTCTAGAAGGAGAAAGAAAACTCCATGAAGAATTATACATAGTGTAACATATACATATAAATACACTCACAAAGTGGACCTCTCATACAAATATTCACACACTCAGAATAGGTAAAAAATTTTCAATCAAGAAACCACAACGTCAAAATACTCGTATACACAAGTAGCAGTCGGAAAGTCGGCGCTCTTCCTCTAAACTCGCATATCAGCAGTATCATCTGTAATGTAAGAATACATATAAGTATGGAGCTCCATAAGTAACGAGTGCAAATGCAATATACATATTCCAAAGAATGGACATTCATATGATTGGGATCCCTGTGTATATTGTATTGCTTGACAAGATTGTGAATCACATACTAAGCCACTCAGATAGCTAATAACTAATTATAAGTCGTCGTATTGAGGTCTCGAGTCCCAAATACATATCAAACTCCTCTGTGTAGTGCAGAGGTCCTCCCCATACTGCTACCGGAGTGTTCTCGAAGGAACTAAATATTGTCCCCAAAGGAACCTAATGATGTCCCCGAAGGAACCAGATATTTGGGTGCTGGCCTGCCATACCCTATTCATCAATACTCATCAGACAATATAAATACACTATATGTTCATGCCTTATGTATGTCAGAAAAATAAATTTAGACATTTATGCTTTAGACATAATAAAATAACACATATAAAATTTTATATAGTCTAAGGATTCTACGGGTTCACAGAAACAAATAATTCTTATATTGCAAGTGTGACGTTACTTACCTCGTTTCGATACTTTTTAGATCTTTTCTCGTGAAATGTTCTTGCTCAAAGTACAACTTATGTGGTCCTAATAAGTATAAATATATTTTTAACAACAAATTAACATAATAAATAAGCTTGTATTGCTAAAAAGATTGCTTCTTTTAGATTGGCTTAAAGAAACAACTTCCATCTTATGTGATTCTAATAAAAACGAGAAATAGTAAGGAAATAAGGAAAAATTTGCAATCACCAAATGATTGTAAAAATCCCAAATTTCAAAGAAATCTATTATACAATAAAGTAATTAGAAAATAGGTGCAACTTGTTCAAGGAAGACATTTAAGAAAAGTTAAAGGTGTTGATAAATCTATAAACACATTCTAATACATTATAACTCTTATACTTAAATATCAATAAGCATACACAAAGATTTAAAGAGCATTCATACATATATATAAATATATAAATTGATAAAGAACATCTCCACAACTCACCTATATGCATAAATATATAGAATTCTAAATAATGACTTCTACCTTAAGTGATATGATTAACAATTTAATAAAAAAAGCCACAGAGATTTACATATACCTATAATAGTAAGAGACAAAACTTACAATCTAAAAGTAATTCAATTGTTATTAGAATTTTATTCAAAATAACTACTAATAATAATAATACTACAAGAACTCTGATAAACTAAACCTTATATTCACCTTCCTAAACCTTTAAATTTAATACTCATGAGTTAAATTTAAGTAATACATAATCAATGTAACTATCAGATATAAGTGCATGTGCTAAAAGAATAGACTAAAATTCTAAAACGAAAATCAAGAACTACATGCATTAACATGTAATAGGACAAAATACATGCTAAACACTATAATACTAAACACTATGATAACAAAAGAGAGTACTTTAATATATCTAAAATTGTGTGAAAGAGAATTGAGTAACTTTTTGTCCAAAAGTTGATTGTAGCATGACTAAGTTTTGGATTACAGAAGAGAGGTGGTAGAATAATCAAGAAACTAGAGGCTGGGTATGGTCATGAGAATTTCTAAACAAAGTAATACTATATAGGACTAAGTGATGACCGACTTTACTAAGTCGGTTACTAAGGAGGACATTCTAACATAATAATAATAATAATAATAATAATCATCATCATCATAACAATAAATAAAAAAAATTGAGATGGACTTATAAGGGAATTCAATAAAGACAAAACTTACTGCTTGTAGGATATGTGTAAAGTAATTTATATGTACGTTATTAATAAAAGTAGATAAATCTAATAACAAAACCCAACTTAAATTAGACCATAAATTGTAATGATTAAAAAACTATTTTACTTAGAATCATATGCACACTTATAACTAGTTTAGTTAAAATACGTCAATATTGTACTAAGAGCATATCTTGAATGTTATGCAATCATATTATTATTAGTTCTTTAATTATATGAGGAATTAGATATCGTTCAAGAATTCAGGATATCACACATATTTATATTTAAGTTGCCATTTTTCAGTTCGATTCCATTCAGTAAAAAAAATTTCAGGTAGCATTTTGGATATGGTATTAGAAAAAATAAAACATGCATAAGTAAATGCTATCACTTTTGAATAAAAACCTATATGATGCATTGAATGCAAATATAGATATAGTTACCCGTAAATACTACATTTTATTCAACGATAATCTAACTTCGAATTTAGATAAGCTTCCTAAAGGATAGACCTATCCAATTCAAGTTAGACTAAGACCCTCCTAATTGTTAATAACTATCAAAATATCTCATATTTGATTATTAATAACTACCGTTTTATTTGGTCATTAGAACCTGTTAATAGAACTCTAAGGAGGAATATTAATAAGTCTAACTTGAGTGTATGACCATTGTTTTGACCTATCCAATTCAAGTTAGACTAGGACCCTCCTAATTGTTAATAACTATCAAAATATCTCATATTTAATTATTAATAACTATCGTTTTATTTGGTCATTAGAACCTATTAATAGAACTCTAAGGAGGAATATTAATAAGTCTAACTTGAGTGTATGACCATTGTTTAAACTTTAGTAAAGGTTTTCAATTTAATATTACCTAAGAGAAGTCACAAATGATAAGCTTCTTGAGTTTTATCTGAAGAAACCCAATCTAGATAATAATTTCTATACAGTCTCCTAAGGGTGATTATATATAGAAACGTAACTAATGGATTTATAATAGAAACTGTAGATCTTAATCCAGCACGCATTTTCTCACTCAATATTTTTAATTAATTATAGGATTTATTATGATTTACTAAGTTTTCTAAATCTAATAAGATACTCTAAATCATAATTAATACGGATGACATTATGATAATATTTGGGTAGCACTCCATGTTCTATATGATATGTTATCATAAATACAAATTTGGAAGAATAATCACATAATTAATTGCAATGAATAAATAAAGTATTAACGATATATCCTTGATAAGTGTTATTTTACACTTAAATGATGACATATTCCTCACATTACTATGGTCGTTTTTGTGTTATTGTGTTATTTTGTGGCTAATTATCTTCTTTTGCATTTGCAAAGGATCAAAGAGGAATCAAAATGGGATGAAATGAAACAAAGCAGTAAAAGAATTGGGGGAAAACTGCTGGGGCTACAATGCTGGACCCTGGGCGCCATGGCACTAGAAGAAAAAAGAAGAAAAAAAAATAAGAAAGCCTTGAGTTCTAGAAACCCAGCATCTCAGCACTAGATCCCGTGTACTGCGGTGCTAGAAGTATGTCAAGGTGTCTAATTTAGTCTGTTTTGACGAGTTTGACCTCTTTTTCATTTTGGATTCAACCCATCTACCTCTTGGGTCAATTTTCTTATAAAAAGAAACCTTTATATCATAAACAAATGATCTCTAGACTCAATATTACCTAGAGAGATTAAGAGGAAAGAAGATTGGAGAACTTTTGGGTGATCTTGGAACTTAGAGTTTCTCTGCATAGAGGATTGCTGCCCAATTCATGAACTAGCGTTTTTCATTCCTTTTCTCTTATCTTTGATTTTCTTGCTTTAGTTAGCATGATATTTTGTTTGATTATGTTTAAGAACTTGCGAAGCTAGGTTTTTAATTTAGTTAAGGGCAAGTTTGAGGCCCTAGACATGATGTGAACTACTAGTTTTCCGAGTTCTATACATCAGCTATTATGCAGAATTGCTATTGTTCTTTCGTGCTTTTATGTTCATGATTTCTATTATATGAGTATAGATGCCTAGCTAGATTATGTATGATAGATATTTATAGCTCATTTAGGACTCTAGATACGTAATTGTCTAGAATTTCTAGTGATTGTAGCAAGATCATAGCTAAGTTGAATTACAATTAATCTATGATGAAAAACATAGCTCTAAGTTAAATAATTCATGTGTGATTATTGCTTAGGTTAAATTTCTCTATTTCTTAATGCATTAGTTTAGAATGATTGAATGAGCGAATATAATATCATTTGACTAATAAAATTTAGGTGAGAGTGTGCTTGCCTAATGACTTGAGTATAGAGATAGGATAGTAGAATGTGTCTACTACCTATGATTGATAGTTTTGCATGATAGTTGAATAATAAGAATTGGTGAATAGTCTAAAAAAAGTGTCCAGAGGTGGATAATGAGTTCCTAACTAAAGCTTTTACCATATTGAGTCTAGTTTATTATCCTTTGTTATTTTGGTTTCGCTTTATTTTCATTTTGCTATTTATAAAACCCCTTAATTAACATAGATCTAGGATAGTTTGGGATTAGGTGAAAAACATGATTGAAGTTCTCTATGGGATTCAACTCTTCTTATTACTATAATAATTAATCTTGGTAATAAGAATAGAAGAAAATAATTTTTCGTTTAAACGACATGCCAAATTTTGACACCGTTGCTGGGGAACTTGATATTTGATTCTTTATCTTTTCTAGATTTGCTATCTTTTTTATTTATTTTGTTTTAAACTTTTAGATATTGGAGTTAAAATATCAGCAGAAGATAAAAGTCTGAAAGAATTTGGGACGCCGATTATGACTCAACAACCATTATACATCGAATATCCTTCACTCGATGTTGCATTTAAGTTGAACTGGGGATGATTCAGCTCTTGCCTACCTTCCATGGTTTATCTGGAGAGGACCCCAACAAGCTTTTCAAGGAGTTTCATTTGTATGCTAGCATGAATCCAACAGGGGTATCCAATGAGCAAGTGAAGCTTAGAGTATTCCCCTTCTCATTAGCAGATTTTGCTAAAGAATGACTCCACTGTCTTCCACTTGAAATGGTGAATACATGGATCGGAATAGAGCGTCTCTTCCTTGAGAAGTATTTTCCGCCATTGAAAACAACTACTTTTGTGATGCTTAATATTCTCACGTGCATAATAAGCCAATAATAAATATACTCATATTGCATAATAGACATATCTAGTAACTAGTATCAATTTTATGGTAAATTACTCATTCTGATTGTTAAATGCTTTTGATCTGTATTATTGTATTAATGTTTGTTGAAGTGCTCCCATGTAGTGTAAAGGCTCAGTACCTTCAGAGAGAGAGCTTGGTGTGTGAAAGGAATAAAGAATACATTTATGAATAGTAATACTATACGCAGATGCATTAAAATCATGTCTGTTGATAACTTGATCAAATAGTAGTTTTTCGGTAAAATACATTTTTCACGCTTTTTGAGACCAAATTCACTATATGTTTAACATGTCAAATCACTTTTATTTAATGTTTAGAAGTCATTTCTAGTATTTTCAAAAATGTTGGTTCTAGGTAAGCACGAGGTGGCAATCACTGTACTAAACTATGTTTAATTACACTAAGCTAGCTTAGATTCAACTTAATCGTGTAATGTCATCTTTGTGTACTCTAATAATTAGGTATTGATATTTTGTTTACATTATTAATTGGAGTCTAATTGACTTATTTTTATGTTTAATGATTGGTTATGGGGCTAGGTTCCACTAGATTACAATAAGATTGGCCATATGGGATTATAGGTCAAAGTATGACTTCTAAGCTAGGTTTAACAATTTTGGTCTACGCTTGGGTGTATAGGATGGTCCAGTATTGTAGTGAGTATGCTAAAGATGTTTTAGAGATGGACACATGGAAAGTATGCTGCAAAATTCCCAAAATACCCCTTAGAACTTAAGTTATGCCATTTCTTAGTCATTAAGTATCACTTTTGGACAAAATCTGGTTATTTTCTTCTTCTTTCTCTCCAGCCACGATCTGAAACTATACCACTCATTTTCAGACTTCTTTCAGCTCTCCTTAACCATTTCTAAGAGTTTCCAAGTGGTAGAACTCAATTTGGAGCTCAAGAAAGCAAGATGAGTCCAAACTAGTCAAGGTAATTCTACTAGTTCTCCTTCCTAGATTTTGTTTTCTTATTTCAATTATCCACTTGATACCACTTAAATAATGATTCCTATAGGTCGTCTTAAGTCCTAAGATCAATTTCAAAGCTTTGGAAATCAGTTTTGTGGAAGTAGAAGGCAAGAGCTTCAACGAAAGTTCAAACTAGTCAAGGCGAGCTTTTTATAGAATTTAGAATTGGTAATTTATTTCTTTTACTTTAGCTCTTAAATTAAAGCTTTTATTTGATGAATAGAGATCCTAGGAAACCTTATACATTGCTGGAAGAATAGAATTTAAGTGGAGGATAAAAGTTAGACTTCAAGCCCTAAAGTGTGCTAGTTATAGATTTAAGTGTTTTCATGTATGGTAGATTACGTTTTTCTATTTGTAATCTGATTTTCTAAACTTAGAGTGTATATTTTATGGATCCTATTATTTATTTCACTCATTTGGTGGCTGGTTATGATGACACAAAATTGTAAAATTGGTTTCAAACTTTGTCCAAATTGAAAGGAATTCAAGTACATTTAGGTCGCTCTAAATGATTCTCTTTGAGTTGAATATGTGGGAATTGGATTGTTGATTGTTATTACAGGTCTTAAACCATGATTTTAATTATGTGGAGATATCCTAAAAATAGGGGAGGTACTGTCCAAATATTTTTAAAACCAAATGGTACCATTTAGAAGCAAATGGACTAGTTTTATGAAAGTAGGTGACATTTTGGTTTATTTTGTGATTAGACTTCCTTATTTTTTAAAAGATGTGATTCGGTCTTATGCTTGTTTTCTTTAAGCATTTTATATTGTAGTGATCATCTTAGTGATAAAATTGGCATCAGGTCTTCCACACACCTTGCCACAGAGGATACTGATCCTTTTCACTATCTTTTCTACTGGACACAAGATAGGTAAGGATTTATTTTAACTGCATCACAAGAACAGTAGTAGATATAAGATGTTTTCCTACATGCTTATGTGTATAATAGTAATTGTATGTTTTCCATATGGTTTGTCATAAAATTTATGAAAGACATAATTATGGCATGATCATTTAAGCATGATTTCAAAGAAATGAAGTTTTCCACACATTGGATTTAAAGTAGTACCATTGTACTGATTTTACAAGATATGTTTTAAGTACAGTGTTTAATTATGAATAACTGAGCATCGACCTAACCATATCCAAAAGT
>JXTB01000449.1:100316-121761 GCA_002914805.1 Parasponia andersonii
GGAAAAAAAAAAAAAGAGGCCCAAGATTGAGGTAAGTAATGTTACACCTACAATATAAGAAATTATTTGTTTCTGTAAACTTGTGGAATCCTTGGATTATATGAAAATTTGTATTTGTTATTCTGACATACATAAGGCATGAACATGTAGCGTATTTATATTGTCTGATGAGTATTGGTGAATAGGGTATGGCAGGCGAGTGCCCAGTTATCTGATTCCTTCTAGGACATTTTCTAGTTCCTTTGGGGATATTATTAGATTCCTTTAGGAATAATATTAGTTCTTTCGAGAATACTCTGATAGCAGTATGGGGAGGACCTCTGTAGTATACAGAGGGATTCGAAATGTATTTAGGACTCGAGACTTCCATATGAAGGCTTATGATTAGTTATTAGTTATCAGAGTGGTTCAGTATGTGATTCCCGATCTTTTTAGACAATATAATATACATGGGGATCCCAATCATATGAATATCCATTCTCTGGTATATGTATGTTACATTTGTACTATTTAATTACTGAGTTCTATACTCATGTATATTCTTACATTGTAGATGATATTTCTGATATATGAGTTTTGAGGAGGAGTGTCGGCTTTTCGACCACGGCTTATGTTATGAGCATTTTGATGTTGTGATTTCTTGATAGAGAATTTTGTATTAATTTTGAATATATGTATATTTTGTATATTTTTATGAGTGGCCGACTTAGTGAGTGTATATATACATAGACATTAGATTATGTATAATTATCAGTGATGTTTTTTCCTTTGTCAAAAATATAAAAAGTTTTAAATTTTTTCCTATTTTATCAGTTCTAAGTCAAGTTGTTGTTTCTCGATTTCACTAAATATTTATACAAATATCCTTCAGTAAGTGTGTAGAATCGGGGGATGTTATACTTTCGTTTCCTGAATGTTTGGGTCGAGGACCCCACATTTTTTGACTTGGTTTCTAGTATTTGGTCTTCTCATCTCTTGAAGAAACTCAAGCTTCTCAGACCTCTCTTCGCACTTAGAATTATGAGGTTTTTGAAGATTTGTCTTCAAAAGTTAACAGAGTTGTTGATAGGGTTATAGAGATTCATAAATAGGTTGCAAGCTAACGGCTTTTCTGAGGAGGTTTTTCGAGAAGAGGCAGATGCTTTGCCTGCCCTTGATAATATCTTAACCTTGAAAGATTCTTTTATGAGAAACAAGTGTCGAATTAAATGGCTAGAAGAAGGGGATCAGAATACTTCCTTTTATAATGTGACTCTTAAAAGACGTAAAGCCAATAAGTCTTTATCTTTTCTGAAGATTAATGATGAAGTTGTGATTGACCCGGTTTGTATTGCTACTCATGCTGTTGATTATTATGCTTCTCTATTCTCTAAGCCGTCTTATTACTCAGGTGATTTTTCCATTATTCATGAACGTGTTCTCTGCTTAGTTACTCTGCTGGATAATACTACTTTGTTGTGCCTTCCGCTTGAGCAAGAAGTTCAAAATACAATTTTTGATATGAATCTTTCTAGTGCGCCAGGACCGGATGGATATACAGGGAAATGTTTTCTCTCTTATTGGACTATTGTAGGCAACGATTTTGTTTCAGCAGTCCAGAAGTTCTTTCACACTAGTAAGATGTTTCCTGGCATTAACTCAAATTTCATGGTTCTTATTCCAAAGGTCAATGAGGCAAATAAAATGGAGTAGTTTTAGCCTATAGCTTTGGGGAATTTCCTTTTTAAAGTTATTACTAAAATCATTACTAATAGATTGGGTCCTATTGGTTCTCGAATTATCTTTTCGAATAAGTTTGATTTTGTCCAAGATAGACAAACGAATGATTGTATAATGGGAGCCTCGGAATGTTACAACTCTTTGGGTAACTCGGCTTTCGATGGTCACATTACTTTAAAGATTGACATTTACAAGGCTTTTGACTTTATTGGTTGGTCTTTTATTTTGGAGGTTCTTCGAGCCTTTGGCTTTTCAACTACCTTCACCGATTGGGTTTTAGCTATTTTTAGTTCCGCTCGCATTTATGTGCTTCTTGATAGGACTCTTCATGGCTTTTTTCCTTGCTCTCCAGGAGTCAAGCAAGGTGATCCTCTTTTTTGCTTGGCTGAGGACTTTTTGAGTCGTTACTTGGTCTATTTATTCAGTTCAAGAGCTATTAATTCTATCTCGTCACCTCGTGGTAAGAATGCTTTGACTCATTTTTTGTATGCAGATGATGTGCTTATTTTCTGTAGAGCTTCCCCTAAGAATATGAGAGCAATTCACTCGACTTTTGAGTTGCATGGGTCTCTTTTGGGACAACTGGTTAATTGGGAGAAGTTAAATATCTACTTTGGTAAGGGTATTTCCTCTGCCAGAATTAAGGATTTGCTCTCTATTTGTAGTATGAAGCGAAGTGGAGAGTCATTGCAATACTTGGGGGGTCTTTATTTGTGGGTGTTCCTAAACAAAGGTGGTTGATTCATTGGATGGATAGTTTGTTAGCTAGATTTCGTTGTTGGATGGGTTTATCTCTTTCTTTGGCTGGCAGAGTAGCTTTGGTAAGTTCTGTGATTTATGAATTCTTCTTCATTTGTTTTAGATTTACAAATGGCCAAGTTCTTTGTCACAAAAAATGACGAAGGCAATTTACAATTTTATTTGGTCAGGTTCTACGCTACAAAAGAAGTCTATTCAAGTTTCTTGGAAGAAATGTTGTTGTCCTAAGGAAGAGGGCAGTTTAGGACTTCGTGATTTATCTCTGCTTAACAAAGCCCTACTTAAAAAGTTTACTTAGAGAATATTGACTACTGATTCTGATTTATTCATCTATCTCTGTACACGCTTCTTTAGAGGTAATGGTGATTTTCAGTATCAAATTAAATCTTCTATTTGGACTAGACTTCGTCCTATGTATAAGGATTTGCACAAAGAGTCTCATTAGTTAGTTGGTAAACATTCCAAGGTCAAGTTTTGGACTGATAACTGGCTAGGTTCCCCATTGATTGACTTAATTTCTTCTCTCATGGTTCTCGATCCTCCTTTGGAGAGTGTAGTTGGTGATCTTCTGATGGACTCTAGTTGGTCTCTCCCTTTTGCTTTTAAGGATTATTTTCTAGCCATTGCAGTTACAGTTGAGTCAGTTGTGTATTTAAATGGTCCGGATACCTTGTTTTGGATGGGTTTTCTTGATGGTATAGTTACCTATTCTAATGCATATATCTCCATTTCTGGCTCTATAGATGTTTGCTATTAAGGAAATCAGATTTGGTCTTCTTTTATTCCTCCTTCGAGGTCGGTTTTACTTTGGAGAACTCTTCATAATCGGCTTTCTATTGTGACTACATTGATGAGATAAGATTTTAATTTTTGGTCTTGTTGTTGCTTTTATAACTCTTCCATAGAGGATTTCTCACATGTATTCCTCTATTATCCCTTTGCCCAACAACTTTGGTCAGCTTTGTCATCTATCTTCTGTACTCCTATTTTTCTGGAGGGTACTGTGGTGGATCTTTGGGATAAAGCTCAACATTGTTTTTTAATTCCACGACTTTGTTCTTTCTGGAAAGTTGGTCTGACTTCTATTTTTTAGATTATTTGGCATTTCCGGAATTTTGGCTCTTTTGGAGGATAAGAAGCCTTCCATTACTTCTACATTGGTGCTCTTGTGACATTTTAGTACAGAGGCCGAGCCTCTGGTTTTAGGTACTAGTTTAATTCTATGACGGAGCTTATGATTTTGGGGGAGCTTCGTATTAGAGGTAGGCCTCGGAAGGCGCCTAACATTATTGAAGTTGTCTGAAGTCCTCTTCCTCATTTCTGGATTAAGGTTAATATTGATAGTTCTACTTTTGGCGCTTCGGGTCTTTTTGGGTACTCAGGGATATTCAGGACCCATCTTGGGTTTGTTCGTAGTTGTTTCTCTATTCCTTTGGGAGTAGCTTTTGAGGCTAAGTTGGTAGCGACAATTCATGCAATTGATTTTGCTTGGAAATATGGTTGGAAGCGTCTCTGATTAGAGAGTGATTCCATTTATGTGGTTTTTATCTTGTTATCTCGTTCTTTAAAAGTTCCATTTCAATGGAGATTGGCTTAGTCTAGGGCCTTGAGGTACATTGCTTATATAGATCTTGTCGTGACCCATATTTATCGTAAGAGTAATCGCGTTGCTGATTCTTTGATTTCTCAAATATCTTCCATAATCTATCATACCTAGTGGTGGACTCCTTCTTCTTTTGTTTCTTTTTTTATATATGATGATTGTATTGTGAAGCCTATTTATAAGTTTCCCTAATTTTTTTGCTCTTTTTGATTTTTATTCCTGATTTTAGTCCTTGAGAGGTCAGGTTCATGTCCCCCTCTATTTAGGTGCCATTTCTTGTTCTTTATTTTTTATTTCAGTTTCCCTCGTTCTATCGAGGTTTGAAAAAAAAAAAAAAAAAAGAAACGACTTTATTTTTCAATGTTCTATACTCACGAACTATTTTTAAAATTTTATTTTAATTAAAAAAGTCAACATTTTCGATATAGAAAGACATAGTTTTCGCCCAATTGAAGTACTTGTCAATGTAAATAGCTTTACATAGTCGCGCATGATAGTATACAATTAATAAAAGTGAGTCATTTGACTTATTTCGTAGGTTAATTTGTTTCAATTTTATAATCTAAAAGTTTTATTTGATATAACTAAAAACTGAAGATTTTTATGTTTTGCTAAAATTAAACAAAGGTAATATTTTTTTTTATATAATCGAAAACCCATAGTTTTTTTTGCTAAAATTAAAAAACTCAGATTTTTTTTAAAATAATAACCTATTAAATAAATGTTCAAAAATCTTTACGAATTAAATAATTTATAGCATTAACATATTTTTTTGTCTATAATTGTTAACATCTGTTAATTTGTGAATCTAGATCATGTACTTTTTCTTGGTTCTAACTTTTAATGGACTTAAATAAAAAAAGACAAGCCATTTTGAGGAGATTTTTGAATATTTGTTTAATTTAAAGACTAAATGGTTATTGTCTAGAAAATTCAAGGGCTTTAGTGCCATAATCATTTCTTTCAAAGATAATATAAAAAAAAAAAAAAAAAAAAAAAAAAGGAAATTTTTGGGAGAGCAAAGAATTATGGTGGGTCCATGCGTAGCGCAACATTGAATATCAAAATGAAATGCAAGTAGTTGTGAATGAGTTGCGACTCGGGAGTAGTTGTTGGCGAGCAAGAGTATAGAGAGAGAGGATGAGGACGTTGGTGAGACAATGGACGACGACCACCTTCTCCCCAATCTCACGCATTCCCATTCCCGTAAATACCGAATTCCCATTAAATTACCAAATTCACCTTCCCAATATTCATAATTCCTCCTCCGCCCTCTTCTCTCCCACACCCACTGCCCCTCGTCTCTCCATGGCTGCTTCTCCTCAGTCCACAGCTCAGGTTACAATCTCATCTTCATCCTCTTTTTATTTTTTTATTTTTTTTTATTATTTTTATTTCGTATTATTTAATGTTTTATGCATATACATATATGAAAATTATACATATTGAACGAATGAATAATTAATTAATGGTGAAAATTGGTTGGTTGTTTGTTGTAATCAGACTGTTTCAGATGATGATTCAGATGTGTTTCAGTTGATTCAGTCTCATGAGGTATGTATTTATCTAATATCTTCAGACAATTTTGATATTATAAAATTTTTAATGAATGAAATATGGGTCTTGGATTGCTTACTTAGCCATTGTTACAGGAAAAGGCAGCTCGGTTGCCTCCAGTTGAGGAGATTCGTACACTACTTGACCGTAGTGTGCGCGGAGTCCTCTCCTCAGTTTCGCAGGTTCGCCCGATTCCTGCGTTTGGTTTTTTCTCTGTTAAAGACTGTTTTGGGATAATCTAACATTTAAAAGCAAAAAATAGTTACTTCTTTTTCCATGAAAATGGAATACATGTTTGAGTAATTTTTGTTAAAACAAAATCGATGAATGTTATTGGTTTTTTCTATGTAGATTTCCTCAAACCTCAAATTCACTGGCTCATGTAAACTCGCACGAAAGAATTTATGTTATGGCAATTAGATCTCTTCAACAAGAGAATAATTCTTCTCAATATCTTGTTCATTCGCAACATAAGTTTTCTTATGAAAAATGATATATATGCTTCTTTTTTTTTTTTTTTTTGGGGAGAGATACTATTTTACCAATCGAGTTACATGTGTCTAACATATGCATAGCTAACGACTTTGTACAAAACCTTTCGTTTCCCTATTTGATCGGATCCATTAATTTATAGAGCTATTTGCTCGATCGCAGACATTTCTAGGGTGTTTTGGGTTTTTATGAATATGGGAAACGTTGAGTTTTTAAGTTCTTTTGCATATTCTATGGATTTTATCGGTTTAATTGTTTTTTTTTTCCCTTTAGAAATCTATTTGTATCCCTTAGGACTCGAACCCATGACCTCCCACACACTCACACACACCCCATGAGTCCTAGATTAATTGAGCTTGCCCAACTGGTAGTTTAATTGTGAAAATAAATGGCGTGTCTTCTTGTGAAAAATGTGTTGAAGTGTATGGAATTACCTAAGTTTGGAATTGGATTCAATGTGCAGAAACATGATGGTTATCCCTCAGGGTCAATGGTTGACTTTGCAACCGACGCAGATGGGTCTCCGATATTAGCAGTTA
The DNA here is from genome assembly GCA_002914805.1 of Parasponia andersonii. Classification (NCBI taxonomy): domain Eukaryota; kingdom Viridiplantae; phylum Streptophyta; class Magnoliopsida; order Rosales; family Cannabaceae; genus Trema; species Trema andersonii. The sequence goes on from JXTB01000449.1 coordinate 106,986, forward strand.
GCAGCTTGGCATTTCATTCAAAGGTTTCCTTTCGCACTTTAATATATTATGATACCCCTTTATGATTTGATCTATAGGCAATTTCAAAGCATCTTTCCCTACAATTTTACACGACCAATCCTGTTTGAACTAAGAAATTTAGAAGGCTTAGTAGAATAGAAGAGTTTAGGATCAGGTACTTACTCTCTATCCAAATGACGTAGATAAATAAATCTAATTGATTGGATAGTCTCAGATCACTTTTTAACATTTTATCATATATGGGATTTCTCTCACTACATTAATGCACTTATATTGACAATTTCATATTAATTTTGTTGCCAAACTTTGACTTAGACATATTGGCGAGATAGAGGAATGCAATAATTGCTCCCTTATGTTTAAGTAGTTGCTTTAGAATCAATGTTTCAGATCAGCTGATCTAATTGGGGTACAAAATTATTTGTAAGAACAATTCTGCATCAGCATGAAATTTGATTCATATATGTATTATACCATTGATTAGGATGATCAGTTGATCTGAGACTTGTAGCCTTTTTACTTTATTCAGTTTAATTTATTGAGTCTTTTCAAAGTCATTATTTTTTAATAGGATTTAGCAGCCATTGCTAAGTGCTCCTTGCTTGTGGCTAGAGATCCTGAGGATAGGACTGAGTTAGTGATAACTCTCCATGGTGATGCTATTCCTGTAAGTAATATGTCTGATATTTATGCTCTTATGCTCTCTCCCTCTCCCTCCCTCCCTCCCTCCCTCTATGTATATATATATATATATATGTCTTTATGGTCTCAAGTATGTGGATAATAAGACTAGGACTATTCTCAACAATTACAGGTTTCTGAAATTGATAAAGCGGCAGTTCGCAGTGCATATTTGGCTAGGCATCCCAATGCATTTTGGGTAATCTATGCTCCCTTCTTCTCAAGCATGATAAACATTTTGTGGCTCAATATGTTGTGCCGATTTGTATGATCAAACCATTTAATCGCCACTTGCATCTGAAGGTTGACTTTGGTGACTTCCAATTCTTGCGCATTGAACCAAAAGTAGTAAGATATGTGTCCGGGGTTGCAACAGCTTTGTTAGGATCAGGAGGTTTGTACATCATACGGATTTATGTTACCTTTCCTGGTTCTCTTTTCATAAATTATGTAGGCTTGGTGTCTTCGTCGTCTAAAGTTTGTCTTTTTATCTTCTATACGTCACAAGTTACGTAAGAAAGGCCTGTACCAATGTCCTTTCCACTGGATTGTTGCACGATTTTTATGTTTTCTGCACCAAACTATGAGTTCTTTTATTATGTTGTTTTTCTCTTTTTTCTTAATATGTCTTAATTTTAACCTCAGAGTTCAGCAATGAGGAGTATAAAGCTGCAAAGGTTGATCCAATAGCTCAGTTTTCTAAGCCTGTTGCGGTATTCCTTACTGCCTAACAAATTGTTCTATGTATATCCTGATTCCAATGGTTTGTTTTTCGTGAATTTAATTTACAAATAATTTTTTTGCTAGACTCACATGAACAAGGATCACGCTGATGATACAAAAGTCATCGTGCAACATTCAACATCAATTCCGGTAATCGAGATCTGTACAAACCATTTTTAAATTTGGAGGAGTTTCTTTTCCTTATTCTCTTGTTTCTATATTTAAGCTATGAAAGTAAGTGGATGGGATCTTTATTCTTTGCTGGACTCAAACTATGCTACTAAGTCAATTTTTCAATTTGTTAGATGTGTGGTGTGAGCATGACTTTTTTGACTATAACGTGTAATGGCATTGTTGCCTAGATCTGTTGATGTTGAAAAAGTAAGGAAATGAAATAAAAGACTAAATAAATTAGACATATATGAAAGCTGAATTTTGATGTATCACAGGTTGACTTTGCTTACATGCTGGACCTGGATAGCCTTGGTTTCAATGTTAAGGTATTTCTGAGATTAACCATTAGTTCCTGATTTCCTTATTCAAACCTTCTAGTGTATCATTTGTGTTCTGTTGAAACTTGATGGGCATGTGTTTATCATTAAACAACCTACATCCTTATGTTTTCTCGTCTTTTCTTAGTGGCTTTATATGTAGAGTCCTATTGATTTTCAGTGAATGAAAGTTTGCAAGGGTCTTATTCAGTTTATGAGGATTTTTTTGAAAAAAAAAATTGGGGTGTATAATTCTCTCTTTCATGTTGATATGAGGTTATAACCTTTTTGTCCTTTTTTTAGGCGGGTTATCAAGGGAATACATTCAAGCTTCGAATACCTTTCCCGAGACGTGCAGAGGACCGGAAGTAAGCATTCTATATCAATGATTACATCCTCTCTAGGTTAACTTGTTCCGTACATGTGCAATTTTCACTCATGTCATATCAGATTGTGCATCAAGAGTTTTATTTGAACTTTCACAGTTAGATGATTTATGATGCAATTTCAATCTAGCTAGGATGTGCCCAGACAATGATTCAAATTAGTTATTATTTGGCACAATCATAGCCCTTAAATTACACATAAAATAGATTCTGAATCTCACAGTTATCTGAAGTACGGATAGACATTATTTGCATCCAAGATGCCTGAAATTCAGTTCCTCTTCCAGTTTAAAAAATTACAATCCCTTTGACGTAACGCATTGCTGAATTGCTTCATTCATAAGAATTAAATCTGATCTTGGTGGTCCAGCCTCCTCTCCCCACACCCAAAAAAGTGACTTTGACTTCCTTTTGATTGTGACTGTGTTTCAGCCATTTTATGGAGTTTCTTTAGTAATATGAGATAATTGATTACAGAGGTTTTTAGTGTTATGTTTGTTTGCATAGTTTTTTAGGTTTTATTTTTTTATTTTTTTCACCTTAGCTTTGCTTGTATATTTTCAGGGATGTGAAGACCCTTATAGTGGAAATGCTTCAAGCAGCTAGACCTCAAGTTAACTGATGTAATCGAAGTAAAGATCTATGAGGTTTGCTCATCAGAACTTCTAGTGATGATATGATATCATGGCTTAGAAAAGTATAAGGTCAGGGTCTTTCAGACAGTGGGGAAAAAAAGTATAAGGTAGAGGCTGTTATACATGCATACAAATTGTATCATATATACATTTTTGTTTTTCTTTTGCATGTGTGTTTGTGTATAGATCATATCCCAATGGTTTCTCTTGACCTTAAGGACTTAAGTTAATAAACTGCATTGCTTAGAACTGAATTTTAGAATACTAGACTAGTCCCCGTGATGGTGATATGGCCTTGATGAAATGTACCAGAGTTGGTACTGGGGCATTAGCCAGTTCCTTGTAAGAACTAGAGTGAAAATCTAGCAGATATTCCCTTCAGTAGTAGTAGCTTAGATACATGTATTCCGTTCATCTAGCTACATATCATCGGAACTTTTATTGCAAAATCTTGTGAAGGAACATAAGAACACAGATAACAAATCAGCTATCCAACGTAGTATCGGTTCAAAAGAGAAATTTAAGGACACTCACTCTTTTGTATTCACAAAAATGTTTGAAACGACCATAATGGACCACCCTTCAATCTTTTACTAAAAACTAAAGGATATGACCCGCCTTTTCGCCTTGCCTTTGTTCCTATGCATAGTAGAACAACCCTCTTAGCAAGGATTAAATCTTCGGCACTTATCTCAAACAGCAAGGACTAGACATTTTGGTGTCTTTGGTCTTTTATATTTGCACTTCGTCTAGTTCCAATATGGCGGGTAACGTCCACATGACGCTCCCTTTGCTTGGATTACAATTAGAAAGTGCTCTTTTTGACACCTTTGAAAAATAGACCCTTTTTCAAATATTCCTTTTCCTGTGTCCTAGCAGGATGTTGCAATGTGTTATCACAATTGTGTTCGATGAGGTTGATTACTTGGATAGGGGATTGGTGAATAAATAGAAATCTGGTGGGAAAGAAAAAAGAACAGGAAAAAGACCACATTTCAACTACAAATCATTGTATATTGCAAATTGTCAGTGCATGTGGTATTGCAAACTCCGTAATTCAGAAAACTAATGTATATAAATATAAATGTTGTGTATTTTCATTCTGGTAAGTAAATTTTTTACAAATAATAATCTCATTTTCAGAGATTGTACAAGAAATGAGTTGTAAATTTGTAATAGTAGAAAGGTGAGCTATACTATACTTTCTCCAGAACTACTCCATTCATTGGTTCACAAAACGTAAGAGGAAGGAAAAACCTTCATCCAGATTGATCAAATCATACTCCGACTTAAAGAGCTTGAGACTGAAAGATATTTGTCTTGATGAGAGAGAGTCGTCCTGCGGAGCCGAATTTATAAATGTCATGTTCATCTAATTTTTATCCAAAGTTGACTTTGTATTTGAGTTTGTGCTTTTCTGTTTTGCCTATGTACATGTTAGATGACCCAGTATAAATTACTCAAAGAGTACGCAAACTGATCGCGGAGACTATATTATGATGGATGATGCACTACCAAACTGTCATGTGCTCTGTCAGAACGTAAAACAGTAATTTGAAACCACGTTGAGTTTCACCCACGCACGTGCCCAAAGAAAACTTTCATTACAGCTTAATCATAAGAATACAATATAGACATCAACTATTCTTAATCATATACAACAACAATTGAATATGTCTAATATACACCTACCTCACTTAAGCCAACTGTTTTCTTCGGCACTCTTGTACCACCAGTTATACTGTATATGATCTCATTGAAACTCGACACGCACCTAAGGACCATATACATTTGGCTTAACTAGGTTAAGTTGCCAACGTCATAGTAGTTTAAGTAGCTGTAAAGTGATTTGTGATTTCTCTTAATCAGGATAGCATCATTAATTTTGAATTTGTTGTGATCAATTCGTGTTGACTCGCTGTAAATTTCGTCAGAATTTCAATTCCTATTATAATTTTATTTTAATAAATAAACATTTTTTATTTAATCTATTTTTTGTGAAGTTAATCGATTTTTATAAAGTAAATTAAATTTTTTTAAAATAAATTAATATATTTTGATCAACTAAATATTATAAACCGTCATTTTCAAAATTTTGTATTTTTTAACAATGTTAGAAAAGAGTCATTTTACAAACTATTATCCAAAATTCGGTCATTTGGCTAAAATGCCCATTTTATTTTATTTATTATTTTTTTTCATAAAAGCCCATTTTAATTTGATAGTAGCCAAATAAGGTCCACACTAATAGCCACATCTATTAAGATTTGCAGCTTAATAGGGGTGTTTATGGCCGGTTTGGACAGTCTAAATCTCGAGAATAGGAGCAGAAGCAGTGAAAAGAATTTTAACTGAGGTCGTGATAGATCTAAGTCAAGGAATGGCAGAGACAAGTCCAGATTTGGAAGAAGACCGGAATGCTGGAATTGTGGCAAGACTGGCCACATAAAAAAGAATTGCAGAGCACTAAGGAGAGACGATAGTAGAAACGATGCGAATACCGTGATTGATGAGGTACAAGATGCTTTACTATTATCTGTAGATAATCTAATTGACTCTTGGGTCTTAGACTCTGGAGCTTCGTTTTATACTACTGCACATAGTGATGTATTAGAAAATTATATTGCTGGTAATTACGGAAAGGTTTATCTAGCCGATGGAGAACCTTTAGATATTGTTGGTATGGGTGATATCCGTCTGAAGATGTCAAACGGATCGGTGTGGAAAATCCAGAAAGTAAGGCATATACCGAGATTGATGCAGAACCTTATATCGATGGGACAACTTGATGAGGAAGGACACAATGTGACCTTTACTGGTAACTCGTGGAAGGTTAGCAAATGAGCTATGGTTGTTGCTCGAGGAAACAAAACTGGAACTCTCTACATAACTTCCAGTTGCAGAGATACTTTGGCGACCGTCAATGCTGAAGTTAATTCAAGTCTATGGCATTGTAGACTTGGGCATATGAGTAAAAAGAGAATGAAAGTAATGTTGTCAAAAGGAAAACTACCAGAGCTAAAGTCAATTGAGCATAACCTGTGTGAAAGCTGTATCTTTGGCAAGCAAAAAAGGGTGAGTTTTTCGAAAGGTGGAAGAGAACCGAAAGCAGCAAAGTTGGAGTTGGTTCATACAGACGTGTGGGGGCCATCTCCTATGACATCCCTTGGAGGCTTAAGATACTATGTGACATTCATTGACGATTCGAGTAGTAAGGTATGGGTTTATTTTCTAAAAAATAAATCTGATGTTTATGATACCTTTAAGAAATGGAAAGCCATGGTGCAAAGCCTATAAGTACTCCTTTAACTAGTCACTTCAAACTAACCAAGGAACAGTCACCCTTAACAGACTAGGAGCAAGCTCACATGGCCAAGGTACCATTGAAAACAAAAATACTTGCTGCAATTCTTGTACTAAAGACAATAATACTTGTTGTGAGAAAAAGAATATTGTTAGAACTACTTGTTTTGAGAAAAGATAGATGATTAATGTCTTTAACTTATCCAACTTTCTTGTGTCAGATGATATTTCTACTTTAATTAAAAAACTTGAGCAAAAGGAAATGATTGGAGAAAACCCACTTAAGTATTGGGAATTAGATCCCATACAATGTAAACTTGATATTATTAATCCCGACTTAACTATAAAAGCTTAGGATATGAAATACTCAAATTGGGAAACAATTGAATGCGAAGAGCATGTTAAACATCTTTTAGCTTTAAAAGTAATTACTCAAAAGGGTAAAATTAGAAATCTGCTTTTTAGGGCAAAAATTCCAACAATCAAAGCGAGCATTTAGTCACTGTTGTAAAAGAATTTTTTATTAAAAACAAAATTTAGTTAATATCATGGGGACCCCACTTCAGCCAACTGGTAAGAGAAAAAGATGAAATTTAATTACTTATTTATTTCTTTAGGTGTATATAAGTATTAGTATACTTTAGAATATTAATACAAAGACTTAGGCTAGCGTTTTACATTTAAATGCCGCCTCGATGAATTACCTCTACTGAGAGAGTCGGTGATCAGTCTCAAGGCCAAGCTGGGAATCAAACTCCAAGTGTACAAATAAGTATGGAAAACTTGGTGCAACTCATAACAAATTCGGTTAATCAGGTTATGCAATGCTAACAATAGCCACAAGTACAAACTACTCAAGCTCCTCCAATTGGTGGAGTCTTACTCCTAGTTTATGAGTAGTTTAGGAGGATGTAACCTTCAAGTTTTAAAAGAGGTACTGATCCTCTCATCGCAGAAGACTGGATCAAGGAACTAGAACATATTTTTCATCTGTTGATATGTACTGATCAACAGTGCATTTAGTATGTTATCTTCATGATGAAAGGTATGGTGGCATACTGGCGGGCGACGATTGATCGTATCCACAATATTCAAGCCAACCCTATTACCTGGACCCATTTCAAGGAAATATTCTTTGAGAAATATTTCCCATATTCTATGAGGCAAACTAAGGAGGAAGAGTTCATCAATTCAGTGTAAGAGTCTATGACTATTTCACAGTATAAGCATTAGTTTAAACAACTATCTCAATTTGTACCACACTTAGTGGAAACTGAGGAGCATAAGGTGAGGAAGTTTGAGATGGGATTGAAACCTAGCTTAAGGCGTTCGGTCAAAGTTCTGAAGTTAACCACTTATGCTGAAGTTTTGGATCGAGCTCAGATTTTAGCAGAAGATGATGAAAGCCCAGTCAGCTAGAGAATCAAAAGGCAAGTGCATATCAAAAGGGAAAACCATGGAATTAAAACAATCAAAAACAGAAAGGAAAGCACAATGGAGGTGGCAAAGATAGCAACAACAACAAGTGAGCAGCAACAACTTGCGAGAAGTGCAGAAAGGCTCATTCAGATTAATGTCGCATGAGTTCTAACTTGTGCTTTAAATGTGGCAAGCCAGGACACTTCATCAAAGATTGTAAGGAGAACTCGACTACTAGTGACAATAATAGGTTTGAAGAGGGCGTATGTATACCATGACATATGAAGAGGCTAATACTTCTTCGGATATTATAACAAGTACCATGATTGTTTCTAGTGTACCTGCCTCTATTTTAATTTATTCTAGTTCTACCTATTCATTTGTCAACCTCTCCTTTGCAAAATAATTAGAAGTTGTGCCAGAACATTTAGATAGATGGTTTAGTATTTCAAAACCTTCAAGAACCATTCTAAACTCTAATTGTAAGCTTAAAGGATATAAAATCCTAATTGATGAATAAGAAGTTTTGGTCGATCTCGTTCTTCTTGACATTAGGGATTTTAATATAATTCTTGGTATTGATTAGTTAAGTACAAACCGTAAAAAAGAAGTAAGGTTCCAGCCTCCGACTGGACAAAGTTTTCATTCTTTGGAAATAGGAGTGTACCTCGTATAGTAATTATTAATGCAGTAAAGGCTTATCACACGCTAAACAAAGGTTGTATTAGTTTCCTAACATTAGTAATTAAAGTACCAAAGGAAGAGATCGCAATAGACTAAATACTAGTTGTTCAGGACTTTATAGATGTTTTCCCTGAAGACTTACCTGGACTACCTCCAGATCGTGAGATCGAGTTCGTAATAGACATATTTCCTGGCACTAAGCCTATTTCCAAGACACCTTATCATATGGCTCTAGCTGAGTTAAAAGAACTTAAAAAGCAACTTCAAAACCTTCTGGATAAGAAGTTCATCAGACCTAGTTATTCACTATGAGGAGCTCCAATACTTTTTGTTAAAAAGAAAGATGGTTCAATGAAGCTGTGTATTGATTATAGAGAATTGAACAAAATAACCATTAAAAAAAAAAGTATCCATTGCCTCAGATTGAAGACTTGTTTGATCGATTACAAGGAGTATGATACTTTTCTAAAATTGATTTACGATCTAGCTATCATCAATTGAAAGTTAAGGAAAATGATGTACCAAAGACAGTCTTCAGAATAAGTTATGGGCATTACGAATTTCTTGTCATGCCTTTTGGCCTAACTAATGCCCTTGCAACTTTTATGGATTTAATGAATAGAGTATTTAAAGATTATCGTGATCAATTTGTTATCGTCTTCATTGATATTTTGATATACTCTCAATCCAAAGAAGAATACGAATGTTATTTGTGCACTATCTTACAAATTCTTCGAGAGAATAACCTTTATGAAAAATTTAGAAAATGCGAATTCTGGATTATACAAATTTATTTCCTTGGACACATCATCTCTAAAGAAGGTGTGTCTATTGAACTTAGTAAGGTAGAAGCATTCATCAATGGCTAACACCGACTAACGTAAAAGAAATTAGAAGTTTCCTAGGTTTAGCAAAGTATTATAGAAGGTTTACAGATGGATTTTCAAAGATTAGGACTCCATTGATCCAGTTATCCCGGAAGAATGTGAAGTTCGTATAGTCAAATGATTGTGAAAAAATTTTTAGAGAACTAAAATAACAACTAAACTCTACCCTAGATTTAACCATTCCTGAAGGAGTGGAAAGATTCATCATCTATAGTTATACCTCCAAAATAGATTTGAGATACGTTCTCATGCAACATAGAAAATTAATAGTCTACATATCATGATAATTAAAGAAGTACGAGAAGAATTACCCAACATATGATTTTGAACTTATAGTAGTTGTCTTCACTTTAAAGATTTAGTAACACTATTTGTATGAGGTTAAGTGTGAAATTTACACTAGCCACAAAAGTTTAAAGTATTTCTTGACTCAAAATAAACTTAATATGAGACAGTGATGATAGCTCGAGTTGGTGAAAGATTATGATTGTATGATCAACTATCATTCTAGAAAGGTGAATGTGGTTGCTAATGCATTAAGTAGAAAATCTTCTAGCTATATCGCTTCTATACATGAAATCCTACCATTGATATTAGATATGCAACGATTGAGGTTAGAAGTTATAGAGCAAGGGGATTCTACTTACATGACTACTTTATCCATGAAATCAACTATTCTTGATCGAATTAAGGATATACAAGGCGATGATCGAAATTTAATAAAGCTTCGTAAAGGTGTAGAAGATGGCCAATATAAAGCCTTCGTAATCACTTCGGACAATACTTTGAGATTTGGTAATCGTTTATATGTTCTTGATATTCTTGAACTTAAGAAAGAAATCATGAGAGAGACACATGAGATACCCTATTCTGCATATCTAAGAAGTAAAAAAATGTATCTGATTTAAGAAAGCATTTTTGGTGGGTTAATATGCCTAAAGATATTTTACAGTATATTAAATATTGTCTCATCTATTAACAAGTGAAAGCAGAGCATCAAGGACCTTCAGGTCTATTGTAACCACTAATAGTGCTTGAGTGAAAATAGAAGTATATCGGTATAGATTTTGTCCTTGATTTACAGAGAACAAAGAAGAGTACAAACTCCATATGGGTAATTATAGATAGATTTGCAAAATCTATACACTTTCTTCCAACTTGTAATACTTACTCTATAGATAAATATGCTATGTTTTATATAAATGAAATTATGAGGTTGCATGGGATTTTTGTATCAATTGTGTTTGATCAAAATCCTAGGTTTACCTCTAAATTCTGGAAGTATTTATATAAAGTTATGGGTACTCAATTGAGGTTTAGTACTACTTTTTATCCTTAAATTGATGGTCAATCAGAAAAGATAATTCAAACACTACTGACAGTTTGTATTCTAGATTCTGTTACACAGATAATGTAGAATCGAATTGGAACTAATAATGAATAAATAAATAATAGTGTTTTGCTGAAAAAGATATTTTTGATAATATTGATAATGTTTTTGATGAATTAAAGCTCATAAGAAATATTTGGAATGCTTAAAAAGAAAAAAAAAATGTTTAACAAGTTAAGTACTTTGTGTATTATCTTTGCAAAATGAAAAATGTCTTGACTAAGTTATATCCCCGCTGAAAATATTTTATGACTCCGCCTTACGAGAAACTCAATATTTGTTTAAACTAATCATTTCAAATGTGTCAAAGGTCAAATTTACAACTGTACTTCTCGACAAATGAAACGATACTCTTGATCCCAGCAAAAAGAAAAAAAAATAAATAAAAATAATAAAAAATAAAAAACGACACTCCTGGTTACAATAAGCGATGCTTTTTTTATTTTGTACATGATATAACTCCAGTACCAACTTTTGTATTAATCTTTTATGTCTACTAACATTGTATAATTTTGTAACACATGGTATTTTTTACTTTAATAATGTGGTCTCATTTTAAAAGAATATTAAAATCATTTTGCATCATTATTAAAAATTTGTGTTGCTAATAAACATTTACTAATATTACTATCAGCACACATAAAAAGAGAAGAAAAACGCATGATGAAAATGAAAAAAAAAATTCTGATTCAATAACTATTCTAGATTAAAACTCAAATAGTCGAAAAATTATACGTCTTTCTTTGAGTATTAATCTAATTTTTTGATTAGACCGAACACATGCTCTAGTGATGATTAATTATGTGCCTAACATAACTTAGATGAAGATAATTGGCACTATAACTTGACAAACTCCTATCCATTTGGCAAATCCTAATTGGACAAATATTGACACGTCACCCTCCTATAGTCTACAAGATGGAATGCTCCAATTAAAGCTCAACACATCCAATTCTTATCAAGCAATTGAAGATTTCCAACGAAAGCATGATACCTTTATGTATTCTAGAATATTCTAGAAACTACTTAGCATGAAGGCAAGTTCTCCTTCAAAATACAAGCTGCCCCACGTCTCTAGAAGCTTTCAGATAAGTACTTGTGAGCCAAGTACTTGCAAGCCAAGAACTTATAGGCTAAGAACTTGAAAGCCAAGCTAAGTTAGCCAATAGAGGCTTGAAACCTCATTCCCCTTGTAAAACAAGGCAAAGGATATTTTACCTATAAATAGTGGTAGGACCTCTTCATTTGTAAGAGAACTATTCAGCTCATAAGCTCTTAATATAAATTCTCTAATTTTTCTTTCTAGTTCTCTCTCTCTATTGTTTTGGTGTTGATCTGAGGCTATACCACCAACGCCACCACCATCATTATTTCGTTTCCTACTCAACCTGTGACCTCTATCTCTTCACTTTATGCATCTCATTTGCGTATCTTTGATCCTTTACTAGTCATATCATTCTCATCTCTTTATCTTATACGTGTATATATTTATATGTGCATGCATCTCTTGCATTAGTTTTACATGTTGTCATCATCGTCTTTTCTCTTTATCAGTTCCATCAGTTACAAGAACATAAATACACATGTTTGATAATTAAATGGTCACACACATCCACACAAATTTATACGAGCACTTATATATGTTCCCGCATATTACTTATTCATATTAGCACGTTAATATAATTAGTAGTCTACTTTGTGGTATTCTAATCTTTTTGGGCCTTCATTTATAGACCCATAATTAATATGTGCCTTTATATCCATTCCTAAGCCCATCTACATCTATTTATATATTCTAGGTCCATTGTCCTTTTTCATATCATTTTCTTATTAGCTAATTACTTTTCTATCATTTAATTACTTTCATACTATCTTTTTCTATTTGCATGTTTCTAACTTGTTTCACAAGTTATTTTGCACACAAGCTTTAATATCTATACTTCAATGATATGTGAATACCGAACTACTCTCCTCTAACTCTGAGTTTGACATGTGACACAAGTTTGAAATTTTTGTTCTCACACTATCCTATATTCTTGTTTTCTCTATTGTATTATAACCTCTCATTTTCTATAGTTGACTTTTAGTTCACATTATGGTTAGTTTATTCGCCTCCATCAACTAATCTCTTTTATTATTATTGCATTATTGTATTATTCTATCTTGTAAGCAAATTATCCTCCTAACCGCCTTTTGTGACCAAGATGTCGTAGGAAGTATTGTTGCTTATTACAACCACTTATTGGGACTTTGATACTTAGGAAGTGTTGTGATAACACTTATATCTATATTATTAAATTATTGTTATTATTATCATTATATTGTAAATACGTTATCCTTGCAACCGCCAACATGGGAAGGGTACGGTAGGAATTGTGGTTTTCTTTATCGACCGGGCATTAGGATTTCGATACGTAGATAGTGTTGTGATAACTCTTACACCTTGCACACTAAGTGAGTTATTTCTACGATCACCAACGTAGCAAGGATGCTGTAGGAAGTATGTTTTCTATCTCAACCACTTGCTAGGACTTCGACATGTGGCACACATTGTAATAGCTCTTTTTGTGTGTACCATATGATCTAACCTTAATCTCAATTGTTTACTGTTTTGTTTTAATTAATCACAAGTTCCATTAATTAATCAGAGCACGAGATTTTATCCTGAACAACATCTAATAACTGAAATAGTCAAAAAAAAAAAACTTCATTTTTAGCATATTATTTTTAATAAAAATACAATATAAAAAAACCTAATACAATCATTTCAAGAAAACACTATTAAGGACAATATCCATTCAATGAAAATATAAAAAGTTCAAACTTGGAAATTAAAAAGAAAATTTTAAATTGAGGTTAGATTGATTATTATTTTTAGAGTTAATCGCGTAAAAATACTCTTACCTTCATTTTTTGTTTGCAAAAAATACCCTATCTTTTGAACTACAAATTAATAACCTCATTTTTGAAATTTTGTAAATTAATACTCTCGTATTTACGATTTTTACAAATTAATACCCTTATTTTTGAATTCTACAAATTAATACCCTAACATATACGATTTCTACAAATTAATACCTTTAGCTTTTGTTTTCTTTGTATATTTATACTATGAACAAATTAAAAAATGCAAATATCTCTCATTAACTTATTGAAAATGTTTAGATATTAGTATATTATTAGAATTTATTTTATCACTACTTTTTTTGGTTAATTGCTAAAAAAAACACATTTTTTTTTACCTCTCATGTTTCTTTTTTTTTTTTTTTACAATTAACTATTTTTACCTATCGTTCTAATTTTTTACTTTTCTTTTTTTAAAATAAAAAGTGAAATAAACTAACTACAAATATTTTTCAGAAATTTTATTATTATTTTGATAAGTTTTAATTAAGTTGACGATGGCTACTACCATCTTTTTACTATTAAAATCAACTAATTGAGCATTAAGATTATAAATTTATAAGAATTTCAAATGTTAGGGCATTAATTTGTAAGAATTTTAATTGATAAAGTATTAATTTGTAAAATTCAAAAAGTGAAGATATTATTTTGTAGAAATTAAAAAATCAAGATATTATTGTACAAAAATTTAAAAATAAGGATACTATTTTACATATATTCAAAAATTGGTCCTTTTGCAAAAACAAAAATAATAATAATAGAAATCATGATATTTTAACATTACTATCCCTTATTTTTATTCCATTAGTTGCTAATAAGTAATAACTGAGAACCATACTAAAAAGATGCATGCAGGTACCGTAAAAAGTAACTCTGAACTCTACATTTACGTGAACCTCCTACCTTTACACGTGAATAGTACTACATACGCTCCAACATTTGCAACATTTTACGCCATAATAAAACTCTAAACAGAAGTCCAAATCAAAATATTTCCATAATCAGCCTCTAAGCTTCAGCTTCAACTTCAACAATAATAATAACTTTTAACAAAAACTATAACAAAAATGCAAGCATATAAGAACCTTAACGTAAAATCAACTGTTCATTCATCTACATGACCTCAAGTTACTAAAATTGGCACATCACAGGCGCAAGAAACCTCTGCTAGTTCCAAAATCTAATCAAGGAAGACCCCTATACAATAACATGCCGAAAGAGAATTAGAATCTGCTAACTGTTTTTTCTTTTT
>JXTB01000449.1:121976-136545 GCA_002914805.1 Parasponia andersonii
TATCTAGAGGAAAATATCCTGAAGAGTAATACTAGGGATATTGAAAAGTTGCACCAAACACTTACACCAAAGATGTGGCATTATTTTCAACCACATAATTTTAAATAGGATGAAATGTTGTGGTTCCACTATGAGAAAAAATGTGAATGCCACATCACTGATGTGAGTTTCTTATACAACTTTTTGGTGTCCGTAGCATTGCTCTATCCTCAATTCCTCACAATCAAAGGAAAAGAAAGAGGCTGAAAACCATTTATAAGACACGCCCAATTTTAAAAAATTTTAAGTCTTAAGAACCCTTCTACTTGTTTCGAACCAAATCACTCGCTGTCCCACACTAGTGCCAAAAGTGCACTATTCCATGCTACTTCAACTTACTTACACCAAACCTCAAATGCTAGCTCACACCGCAAAGTGATCCAGTTTTCTTGCATTTCTTTTACATTTTCGACTACAAGTCACACCAGCAAACAGAACAATACTAGAGTCCACAATTATACTTCACACCATATCTTAAAGGCCAACTTGATCCCAAAACACGTAACCCAATTTCCTTACATTTTCTTAATGTCTTATCATTTTTAAGGGTCATTATAGTAGAACAAAAGTCGAGTTATAGAGTTATATTGTAGAAATTTTTGTGATTAAAAAACAAATGGAGTGACTTCTCAGAAAGGGTTTCAAGATGATTTGTCTTCAACTGTTTTTCCTTTTCATTTTTTTTTCCCATTTGAAAGAAAAAAGTGAATCAATATTGAACTAGAAAAGTATATATATATATAATATGCAAAACAAGCCAAAAATATACCCAAGGAAATAAATATAATCCCCTTCACCACCCCACCCAACCCCCATCCCCCCAATATATATATATACACACATGAACAAAATCAAATCAACTATAAGATTGGCCAAAGAACACAGTTCCTTATAACCACTCTGACTTTCCACCACTACCACATCAATGCATATTGCGAGTAAACCCACTGGAAAAAAGCTTCGTTCAACAATGTATACCACAGATCCACAATGGTCTAAACTAGCGACAATAAGAGTGCAGGATTATATGATGAATACATCCTAATTTGCTCCGGGGAGAACATGCCACGAACAAAACAGAGCCAAGTGAGGCCTTCTCCGATTCAACACCTATTAACCCTAAGAAATGTTTCATATACAAGCCTTGTAGTCACATAGGGCAGGAACCTTACAGGTTGGGTGATAGCAAAAACATCTAAAAAAGCCTTCGAATCAAATGAAGAACATAATTAAGAAATAGGCAAGTACTTACCCATGAGTTTGTACATTGCCTTTTGGGTCCGTCTTACAAGCTTATCTAACTTTTTCTGCACGTCCCTTTGGAGGTCCCAATTTGGTTTCTTAGGAGCTATATTGACAAATGGGTCCTGAAAATTTTCCCAGATTTTGAGAGTATTCCAGAGGAGATAATACAATACAAATATACATTGCTCGCATGGATGCATCCATGTGTTCAATGTGTTGTTATGCTGACAGTAATTACGTACCTCTTTATTCTCTGTCGGTGGAGGCGCTGCTGCAACAGGTTCTTCAAACTTTGGTAGCACTGGAGGAGTAAGCTTCGCCTCTTGGAGTTGCTTGTCATGGGGAACATAATTTCGAAACTTCATGTTAAGATTCCTGCAATAATTTAAAATAAGAAAAATCAAATGAAGATGGAAAAAGAAAATAAGAGAAAAATCAAATGAAGTGGCATTTCCACAAATTAAAAAACGAAATTATAGGAAAGCTAATCAACGAGTATAGCTACAAGTGAGAATAAACATGGTCAATCTTGAATTCCACCAACAAGTACTACAATACAATAAACTGAGAAGAAATGGAATAGTTTTCCCTTTTATGTGTTTATATACCGATTAGTGTACATGAAAGGGAATCCTAGTCTTCCCCACTTATTGTTTCTTTTCCCCTCTATTCCCTTTATGGATCAATAAACATGGCTTTAAAGGGTTTCATTTTCTCCCCTGGTTTACTAACGTTATTTACGTACGTACCCATTCCATTACAATAACGCTTCAATAACTCATAAGAATGGCGCAAGTAAACTCACGTTTCTTCATTAGTTTCATTCTGCTTATTGTTATTATCCTCAGCTTGCACGGAATCCTCATCGGGTGTTCCGGACAGTTGTTGAGCAGCTCTTAGAGCTCTCAGCCTCTCTTGACGCTCCGCAGCAGCTTGCTCATACGAACCACCATCTTCTTCAGAACCCATCACTTCACCTGGAATGAAAGAGAAACGCTTAATGAATATATCATATATGAGGTTTGAATTCTTTCTAGACAAAATATTTGACATTAAGAAATATAACAAAAGTCTAATAACAAGTATAACAAGATGAAACTCAACACACTAAAACCAATAAAAACAAAGTCAAGCAGAGCTAACACTTAAAATTGAGCAATTAACAAGTTATTATCACATTAAGAAAAATCAGATAACATATTTCTCCAATTAAAATAAAAATAAAATTAATCTCAAACTCAAGCTCATACTCCCTCAAAATCAACAACAAGAAGAACAAAGTAAACAAAAAGAGAGTGAGAGTCTAAGAGACAAACCCTGCAACCTTGGTTGGGTCTGTGAGAAGCCCTTGGTCTGTCAGAGGCAGCCGCCGCCAGACCCAACTGTTGAATGTTAGAGAGAGTCGATCGAGGGAGGGGAGAGAGAGTTTGGATTGGGTTGGGTTGGGCTTGAAGTAGCAATAGATGTGGGCTGGATGTCAAAACCCAGAGGGAAAAGTTCATAAATACCTGTTTTTAAAACTATATTTTCATAGATACCTGTTTTCTACTTTTATTGTATAAATATCCGTTTTCATACTTTTTTTTTTTTTGAAGAAATATAGACAATCGATATTTTACAGATGAAATGTATACATTTCATGCATTAAATATATATCATGGTCTACCTTTCATGAATAAAAATTACACTAAAAATTTGTACACATTTTAAAATGTATACTGTTCATATTTAACACATGAAATATGTACCTTATAGATAAAATTTACGTTGTAAATATGGACCACTCATATTTTGCATATGAAATGTGGGCTATAAAAATGATTATTTTAAAAAAAAAATTAAAAATGGGTATTTATAAAAAAAGTTTTAAAAAACAGGTAGTAGGCATAAATTTCTCAAACTCAAAAAAACATAGTTTTTTAAGTTGAGAAAAACTCCTATGCTTAAAGAAAGCTTCATTAAGGAGAAAAAGATACGGGTAGGACTAATTTCGGCCAAAATTATTTTTTTGTGTTTTTTTTTCTAGAAATGATATTTTTAAGAGTGTCAATAACTTCTTGACCATAGGTTAAAAACTTCTTGACTATGAGAAAACTATTATGTATGATTTTTTTCTTCCTAACCATAGGTCAAGACATCCTTGACACTCTTAAAATTGTCATTTTTAAAAAAATACATAAAAAATTTATTTCAGCCGAAATTAGTCCTATCTATGTCATTTTCGAGAAAAGAACGCTGATAGTACCAATTTGGGCCATTTTGGACAATTTTAGGATCACATCTTATAATACATTTTCTATAACCAAAAATTAGGGCTCACACGAGTTAAAAGACTAAAATACACTGACCGAACCATCAGTCAATATCACAGAAAAACTGACATGACCCTTAACTGATATAACCCCACCTCACATACACTTTTCTGTATAACTCACTTGACTTCTTAAGATCCACTTGACCTAAGGTTAAGTACTTCTTGATCTGGGATCAAGTAGATCTTGACTTGATGGTAAATTTTAAATTAAACAAATTATTGAATTATTTACTTGACATGGTTCAAGTTATACTTCATTTTAGGTTAAGTAAAATTTGACATGTTATCTATTTGATCAGTTCATTTTGTTGATTTAGCTTAACATGTGTTTTATTTGACATTTAATATGCAATGTTCCTTATGTTTGACTACGAAAATTACAGAAAACAACCTTTAAACTTAGAAAACAGTTCATACAACTCTGTATTTAAGTTTTTCAATTGATTCTTCTTACCTAAAGGAATACCAACAAAACCTAGAATAACAAAAACTAGGTAAACCGAAGATAAGAAAAAGTTTGCGAAACTACAGCCAGCACGATGTTAGTGAGAAAAAATAAGAAATTTATCATCTAAATCCCCATTGCTAAAGAAAAAGAGTCTATCTAAGTCTTTATTTGTATTTTTGTTGCCTACTATTTTAGGTCAATTAGTTCTTGAACCAAAGTCAAGTACTACTTGACTTACGTGACCTAAGGTCAAGGGCTAGTCAAATAGTTTTTGACCACATATCTAGTAGTTTATGACTTTAAGTCAAGTAATAGTAGTACTTGAATTGGGTTTAAGTAGTTCTTGCTTTAAGGTCATGAACTACTTGACCTAAGAAATCTAGATCACAATTAGATGAAGAAGATGAATAGTTCAACAAAAATATATGGAAAATTCAGTACAATATTTTTCATATCACTATTATAGACCTCCTTCAACGTTAATTACTCATTATCAAATATTTCAAGAAATAAAGTATACATTTACCTTATAAGATCCAAGCTTTCAAATGCGAAAGCTTCCAAACAAGATCCAAGCAACAAGCTTTGCTTTTTTTTTTTTTTTTTTCAATTAAGAATGCTTTGATCATAAAAGAAAAAATAAATAAACTGAGAAGGAAAAATGAAGAACATGGCTGTGAAAGAGAAGAGAGCGAAACAAATATGTCAGAAGAGGGAAAAAAGAAAGAAAATGGAAAAAAAAAAAAAAGAGGAGGGGAAAGTGTATTTAATGTATTAAATTCTCACATTAACTTCCACTTTTAACTGAGAACAATTTTGGAAACATCTTATTTCTCTTTCTATCAACTCAAAAAATTAGTCTTATCTATGCCTAGAAAACTTGCATGCCTTAAAAATGTCAACCAGCACTCAAATTAGTCTTACTCGTGTCATTTTCTCTCTAGTTAAGAGCTACTTGACTATGAAAAACTCCTAAAAATATCACAAAATAATGGTTTTTTTTCATGATCAAGAACCGAAGCTTTTGATCTATGCATTCTTGAGACTCCTAAAAATATCAATTTAAAAAAAAATTACCGAAGAGTTATTTCGGCCAAAGTTAATCATGCCCATGTCCTTTTCTTTTAAGTTTTATTTTTGTTTTATAGCAGCTAATTAAAACATCTGGTAGTCTAGCATTTATGCAACCTAAATGGTTGAAAATACCCCTGTAGTTTTATACAAACTATAGATCAACCATTAGGAAAAAAAGAAAAGAAAACATCAAGCCATAAGTGAGCAAGGATTGAGAGCAACTTTCTTCAACTCCACCTTCGGTTGCAGAATTCCGGTGGTTGGATTTCATTTCCAAGGGCGAAGACTACATCATCTCTATTACCACAACAAAGACTCAAGCACATGCTCTCGTCGCCGCTTCATCTCATCTCTCCATTCTCATTGATTGGTGTCGTTATCGTGGTCTGAAATCCTTTTACAGAAAAGATCAACTTCATTGGTTTGTTCTAAGACATTGGTCAGATCAGGATTGCTCAGGAGATCGCATTCGGTCACTAGCTGAACATGGCCGAACATATAGCCAAACTCTCCAAGTAAGAATCAACATTGATCATGTTCACTGAGGATGAGACCAGAAGATTAATCCACCTACACAACAATGGCTTTGTCGTCGTTGTGTTGTGTAATATCAAGCATGTGTTCTAGAGTAAGACTATTTATGTTATTTACGTATATAGTCTCAGTAAATGAACTGTTACAACGAATACTATAAATATGATTGCAGTGGAATACTGACACGAAAGCTAGATTGAGAAATATAAATCATTTTGCATTGTAAACACATGCATATATGATTATTATTCATTTAGTGTGTGTTTAATTATTTAGTTTATGAAGGTGGTAATAACCACAAAAAAGATGGTGACAACTTGTGAAAACTGGGGAAAGATATCAATTTAAAAAAAAAAAAAAAACATTTATTAAAATGAAGTATGAGAAACGGCTAGTTCACTAAGAGGCCCAGTAAAAACCCTTGTACTAAATCAATTAAGCACTTTTCTATACATGCATTGTTGTAAATCATTACATCAGCATTTGTTAATCACATACTATACATGTATTTTCTAAGCCTTTCCTCTCAGATATCTCAATAACAGAAATATCTAAGATGTACAAAGCAAATGTACACAGCCATGACTAAGGAAACATCAAGGCCCTAAAGTTGAAGAAGGCTATGATAGATATTGAAGCCATTCTTCAGGCGTTCCCTGCCTCATTCTCAGCATTTTTATAGCTGCAGTCGTAAGCGGTATGGCAAGTATGTCGTACTCTTTCGGGGCCTGCAAAATCAAGGAGTGTGAACTGTCTATGAAGATATAGACATTAATTCTTTGAAGCATCTCTAACTCTATCAGATTATTAGTTTTATTCATTGGATATTCACAGGAGACCGAAGCTTAGGGTATTCGCAGTCCAGACCATTAACATTATCAGAACTGCTATCTTATTTGATTGGGTTGTGAAAATCATTTATTTTGAGTCAGCCCTTTTGTGTTTCGGCTTGAGTTTGAACTTCATACAATTTGTCATTTAACTATGTTTTCAATGAAATAGTCTAATTTCTCATATTGTCCTTCCTCCCTCATTTTGGTTCTATTTCTCTCCATCTTCCCCTATTTATCCCTTCTATTGTTCTGCATTAGTCTTTTTATCGTTGATAACATCCGAGATATGCAAGAAAACAGGAGAAAAAAAAAAAGACTTGACTAATACCTTGGGGACCTTAATCAGCTTCATATTTGCTTCTATTAATGTCTTTTGACCTTTCTTTGAGTTGCATTTGGAACAAGCAGTAACCTGTTAAGAAAAGACAACATATTGCAAAAACCTTCAAGCACCTGGAAAGATAATCATTGTTGGTTAGAATCATAACTAGTAGAACTCTCTTCCCTAAAGAGAATCAAATGTTTCATGTTCTCTACTTTAGAACTTTGTAGGAAGAGAAGCCCTCCAGCAAATTGCTGGCATTATTGTCTCTAGGGTACTAGCAGTTGATTGGAGATAATGGCATATGAAATCTTTCTCTCACTAGTTCCGGTGACATGGACAATTTTATCAACATGATATGCCACTAGATAATACAGAATTGCCACCAAAAAAAAAAAAAAAATGGACATCGTGCAAGATAGCCTATTAACTAAAACTCAAACTTAATTGATCGAGACATGCATGCTGCAAGAAATTTAGGCCACGTAGAATGCAGAGTGCCACCATTCATATCAATGTTCATGGTAGAAATCAAATGTGGAACTCAAATGAATCCACAATTTAAAAAAAAAATTATAAATACAACTATTTCCAAGTAACTCACTGCTATGTTGTGTAGTAATTTTGGATAAGAAATCTCATGTGATTGATGACCTGATATCGTGACTCAAAATAAAAATATTAGGAGTTACTCAATTTGTGGCTGGTTACTTGTTGCAAATCTCATGGTCACGTTTGAAGTTATAATTAGACTGATTAAGAGTGTTGCATTCAGGTAGCCACGTTTTCAAGTATCTAAACATACTTCAAACAAAAATAGGACAGACATGCAAACACTTCAATAAACCATTCAGAGAATCACCAATTAGCTTCTCTTGGTCTCTTTTTCTCATTCTTATCTCCTCAATTTTTGAGAAGAATATAAGAAGAAGAGTTTATTGTCTCACCAGATTGATTGTCAAGCACCACCCTGTAATCTAAGAACCACCGCGGATACAATTGCATTCAGTAATATGAATAATTTTTCATCTTACCAGATTTTCCCATTTCCATTCTCCACCACGCGCAGCTGGAATAACATGATCAATGGTCAAGTTCTCACGTGAAGAACAGTACCTTTCGAAAAAGGAAAAATAAATTTAGTAAGGCAGCTCTAAATATATGTTCCTTAATGGCTATTCTTTGTCACACATAAGACACTATTAGAATTAGCCAAATAACGATAAAAATGTGAGGTAGAAAAGAACATAATAAAAGGTGGCCTTAATAGATTTAAACTGAACTTTGATGTCCCACAGTGGAGCATATGATCGGGAAGATCAATATTCATTCAACAATTTGAGCATATTACAGCAATCTAAATCATTCATGCGACAAGCTGGTTTGCAAAAAAAGTCCTTATCCTACCCTGTTTTAGAGCAAATCAGAGACTCGATGCTAGATAATTGTGCAATTTCAGTGGCTATGAAATAGAGGTATAATTGTACTGAGATTGTATCTATACCTGGATAGCATAAATGAGAACTGCAGCTAATGAAGTAGACTTATAGCTAGATGAATAAATAGGCAGGTTTGGTTTAGTATTCCTTATATTTCATCTCCCTTTAAACAATTATTGGTAAAGGAATATACAAAGAATCTTAAAAATAAAATAATAGCCGAACAGATGAATAAAGAACTGCACTCAAAATTTTGTGCAATCGAGAAATAAATAAAATACTAAATTAAGATCTTATAGAACAACTATAAGGCCAGTTCTCTTGTGCGAATTTCACGGTACTATCTATAGAAAGTATTCTTATAAACATTTGAACAGACGTTGGAAGAACACTTATTTTGCTAAGGAAGATCTAGATATACATCACTGTGGGAATATGAAATGACTTAAGTGATTTGATGATCAAAGGTGTGTTTTCTTCTGCTTGTTTTCGCCAACCAGTTGGATGTCCAAGTTGTAAATTTGTTCAAATTTGTCACTAGCCTAGGTAACTTTTGAATCGGCATTGATTAGTTCCAAGCTCACTTAACCTTTATAGGCTTTATATGTGATTTTGTCCCAAAGCAATTACTTAGATGCAATGTAGTAAGCAATTCTAGAAATGTCATCTTTGCAACATTTTAATGGAGTAGTGAGGCCAATTGCCAAACAATGAATATGTAATTCCTTCTCTCTTGAGTTTGAAACCTATACTCCGTTCTTTATTAAATCAAATACTAGAGAGATAAAGAACTACATGTAAATACATTTCTAACAATATGATACAAACAAATATGATGGAATTCAAATCATCTATATTGTACACATGTAAAAAATAAAAAATAAATAAATATAAAAAGGCAGTGAAACATATTTTGTATTTGAGAGAGATCCCAGTGTCTAAATCTGCTCACATACTGAATTTGCAGCTAAAATAAGATATCGTTCACTTACTGGCATGTGTAACTGTCCCTGTGCAATATATTTTTACGGCTAAGATTGCTATTGATCCGTCTTCGCTTAACGACCTGCAGTAAATGAGGAACCTGGAAGCAGAGAAATCTAATTCAGTTTAAGAGGATCCTTTACGAAAATGGAAATCCTTTCCTAAAAGCACCACGTATGAAACAGCAAACAAAGGAATAAACAAAGAAAAGAGTTAACAGAGCAGGTAAAATCATACAAGAAAGAAAATGAGAACAACTCTATTTAAATACATACCCTTAAGACAGCCGGTATGTAGAAGGATCCACTTGGGGAGTTTACTGTCTGATCATAATATTCTAGTACATCTGCCTGGAACAACAGCAAGTTTTTAACCCGAGTTAAGAGCGATTTTATGAGAATGAAGAAAAACTAAATAATTAGATCCCAGTATTTAACACAACTAGACCTATTTCAATATCAGCAATTATAATTCAACTAGGAAACCTAAAAAGCTAAAGTAGAGTAAAAGACCCAAATATCATTATTAAATAACTATGATTAATAAGATAGTCTCATATCACTATTATCACATTTACATAATATCTCATAGTCTCATGTCACTATTATCACATTTACATAATATCTCATACTATTCAGAATACTTGGTGGCCTCAACATGATTTCTCTCACAGTTAACTGATTCTAGTCAAGGTCATTGATAATAGAAGTAATTTTTCAAGTGGATCAAATTGTCAAAGTCAAACCAGCTTATAAGATGGAGAGTAAAGCCACCAATACGTATTTTACACACATGCATAAGTTATCCAGGACATATAGAACATGACGGGTAAATCAGCTCTAGAGAGTTGTTGTATAGAACTAAGCATGAGAACAACAACTGAAGTTTCTTATCTCTAAAAACAAAATTGCTAAACAAACTAGTGAATGCATGAGCAACCAAAAACATCACCACAGAAAATATATGTTGCTATGATTCATTCATCCAACAAGAAAATCCCAGCCTCGGCGGTCCCACCTTCTCCATGAACTCTAAACAAATGGCACGCTTCCAGCAGACAACATTGATTGGCCTGATGCAGGACAACAACAATCAACACAGCAAGCAGACTTTTTTTTTTTTTTTTAATCTGAAATCCCTCTGAATTGGTAGGAAGAAAAGAAGAGAAAGAAGAAATAACTCGAGCACTGATGAACCAAACAAAATACGTTTACATTGGCCAACTAACAATAACCAAAAGTTAAAAGAAAACTAACAAACTTCATCCTACTTAAACTGGTAATTCTAGGAAAATAACTTCATAACATGAGCCACATCCTAACACTTTCTATTGAGATAGTATTGTATCTATATTCTGTTATAGTTTAAATCAATGTGTTATTTTTTTTTTTTTACGTTACGTATTCATTTCCACCATTTCTACAAAATAAGCACTTATTTAAATTGTGAAGTTACAAATACAGTACATTCGCTTTCGGTCTTACTATTTGTCCACTCAATTATATGTTTGCCACATCACCTAATTAAAGTGATTATGATTTTTTAAGGAAAATGTAAACTAATAATCTATACTAAGGAGTTGCAATTCAAGCTATTAGAAGCTCCAGTACTTTTTTATACCCCACGTATGCATGAAATTAGCAAATGGGTACTAAGAACCTTCCCTCCCCCCCCCAAAAAAAAAAAGAAAAAAAACAAAATGTTGAGAAAAGGAAATGACCTGTAGGAAACATCCAAGACTAGACCTCTGAAACAAGCCAGTTCATCCCTAGCAAACTCATCGTCATCATCATCGTCATCATAAAAATCACGATCAACAACTTCATTATCACTATTAACACTCTCATCGCCGACATTCAAATGGCCTTCAGCACTGAAATTTGAGGCCTTGTTTAACGAAGAAGAAGAAGAAGAAGAGTAAATCCGAGTGGTAGAACCTGAGAACTTGAGCCTCCGCTTGTGGGGTTGAATTGATCTGACCTTGAACTGAAATGGGTCTTTGGGTTCCAACCCAAATGGGACTCCGTCGCCATTGAAGAGGAGCTTAACTCGTCCTTGGGCCGTGAACTGTGCCATTACTGAGCTTTATCTGAGATGGGTTTCGGCTACTTCACTTGTTTGTTTTCTTTAGAAATGTTTGTTAACGTTCTTTTAAATCAAAACATTTCTATTTTGCTGTGAGAACAACAAAAGGAAGGAAGAATGGGAAAGCAATAAGAGGAGCACGGAACAAACCGTTACCACATATTTCTTTTATATATTCCTTCTTCCCTCTCCGAATATCTTTTGCTACCAGTTACATTTACCAATTTACCCTCCCAAATATACTTTTATTTTTCCGACTTAACAGCATTTTTATTGGGCACCCATTTAGTCCTTATTTCGTTTTTGTGGGACTAATTCCCTCGTCTCGTAGCACTATTACTGTTAAATCTCTTTATAAAATAACTTTAGAAGATCAAGCGGTTAAATATAAGAGGTATTGAATTAACTATAAGAGGTATTGAATGATTTTCGTTTATGATTTTCTTTACGTATACATTATAACATCGATTTATGTTTCTTTATAAAATTTTCTAGAAAATTTTATCTTAATTAATGTCATTGGGTGCTGTAACTTAATTCATTTTTATTGATTTGGTTCTTTGGGGCTAAATAAGAGTAGTTCATAGTTGAGATTGATTCCCAAACTATTTATATTAAGGAAATGATTTCATAAAATTTTATAGTTAAAGGATAAATTCTTCATCTTTGTTAGATTATCATGTTTGTGCAAATGGGAGAAGGGCTCCATGGTCCTTGAGGGCCGAGGCCAACAGGGAAAAAGATTGCTAATTTTTTTTTCCCCTTATTTATTTGGGATAAATTGAAGTGGAGAATAAAAAAAGAAACAAATTAGTGCATAAGCATGAGGCACTTAGAGAAGAAGAGATATAAAAGAAAGAAAGAAAAAAAAATAGCAGAAAGATTTTTATAAGGGCTAAATATTTAAATCTTCACTCAGTTATACTTTAATTATGCAATTATATAGTGCAAGTAAGTGCATTTAAATAACATGCACCTACCACATCTAGGCTTCATCAGTTTTTAAGATTAAAACAAGACTAGTGAATTTATCTCCACCAGTAGAGACAAAAGACGCGTCTCTATTGTGAACTTACCCAATAAGTTTGTAAAAAATTTCACTAATTAATGCAAAATTAAATGACTATAATCTAGCCTGATAATGTGATAGTATATAATAGTACTCTACTATGTACTATAGTTCACTATTTTGCTAGAATTCTTCTTCGTGATATTATTAATATAAGGTGAAATTGTTTTACTGATGTTGATGGAGGTTTTATCAACAATAAATTTATAAATAATCAAGAGATGTGGCTTGTGTGAATTGAAGTAGTAATCAAAGCAAATAAGGAGAGAGGAATTTATAGTAGTTCAGCCCCAAAAAAGATGAGCCTACATCGACTGCTTTCTCACTATTTTATGAATAATAATGAACACTCAAAGTTACAATCTTATTTGGAGATCGGAAAGACTGAAAGCTATTGAAGAATATTAAAGACTTAGACTANAATCTTGTTTGGAGATCGGAAAGACTGAAAGCTATTGAAGAATACTAAAGACTTAGACTACCCAAAGTTTGGAATACTCTAAGCTTGAATTTGCTCTGACTTCTATTCTCTGTGTCTTGTTCCTCTCTTCGGAACATAGAGCCCCCTTTATATAGATAAAGGTAACCTTATGTCCCTAGGATCCTTGTATCTCTAGGATCCTAATTGTATAAACGGGTAACTATACAATTGGGTAACGCAAATTAAGTAACAATATAATTAGATAACTATTCAAAACGGATAACTAGTTAATTATAAATAGGAATCTTCAGTTTCACTTTCCTTGTAGGTTTCTTCCATAGCGTTTACTTGTCTCCCTCTTCTTGGAGGATTCCTTTATGGCATTTACGTGTTTCCTTCTCCTTATAGGTTTCCTGTTTGTCAAGGCAAACTGCACGGAGAAGGTCGCACAAAACCTGTGGAAGAGGTCGCATATAACCATCACGGAAGAGGTCGCATATAACCATCACGGAAGAGATCGCATATAACCATCACGGAAGAGGTCGCATCTAATCCTTATGCGACCTTAGGATTTTAGACCGCACAACAACTGACAAATACAAAATTAACAAATTTTAATCTTAGTTAAGAATGTGATAGTATATAATAATGTTCCATTAAGCATGATGAGCCAGTAAATTATGTCATTATCCTTAAATAGATGTATTAAATTCATGTTCAATTTCATTAATTCTATGCAAAACTAACACATTAAGTCTTGAAATTTATTAAAATAATGTTAAGTTCTGTCAATTAGTAAGACTTCATTCAAATTTAATCTAACTTAGACATGTAGCATTAAGAAATTGTGTTCTATTAGAATATATAATTCACTGCTTTATCAAATTATTGCTTAATGGTATTAATTTGAAATTTCACTTAAAAAAGAAAAGAATAACCAATTATAGTCTAATTTAAAAACGTGGTAACATACGATATTGTTTGACTAAGTATTATATTACACTAGCTAGTACGTAAAATTAACGTGAATTTTCAATAACTAATGAAAAAATGTCTATTATGGTCTAAGGTTACTTGCATATAGCTAAAACAGTGCAGCGTTAATATTTTATTTTACTAATATATATATATTTTAATTTATTAAAATTATAACTCAATCTATATGTTATAAGAAATAAATAGGAGATTATTATATTTAAAATAAGTTTGTTTAATGAAAGCAAAAAAAAACAAAATATTTTAAATGTTCCTTTGAAAAAATAGAAGAGAAAAAGTTTACATCCCCTTGAAAAAAATAGAGAAGAATGACAATAATTTGCTGAAACTACATCAAATCAACTTTTTCGGTGGCCAAAAAATCATTCCGACCTACCAAAAAATCATTCTAAAGTACCAAAAAAATGTTGTCAAAGTACCGAAAAGTCTTCCCAGCAAAATTAAGATTTCAACCCATGTTTCTACCCTTTTCTATTATTATATTGGTTTGTTTTTATTTTTTGTCCTTTTGTTGTACTATGCACAACTTTTGAGAACTCGTCTTTTAGTTAAATCAATTAAAAAAAACTGATACTATGTTTCTTGTCTTTTAGTGGGTATCAATTGCTTCGTGGCTCGTTTAGTACGGAAGATTGATTTAACTATTAAATGGAATTGGATTAGATAACGTGGTTTAATATTATATTGTGTTTGGAATAATGATTAAAATAAAGTAGATACAATAATTTCTTTTAACATAGTTTTAATTATATTTTATTTATAAATA
>JXTB01000449.1:167581-197609 GCA_002914805.1 Parasponia andersonii
TTCTAAGCCTAATTTATGATACAAAATGTACAAGCCTACTATATACCTATAAGTATTAGGGGTTAATTGAAAGGGGACGACCCCATAGTAATCTATTATTGACTTTATATACGAATGGAGGGGCAGGTGCACGCCGCACTTAAGAAC
Organism: Parasponia andersonii; assembly: GCA_002914805.1. Classification (NCBI taxonomy): domain Eukaryota; kingdom Viridiplantae; phylum Streptophyta; class Magnoliopsida; order Rosales; family Cannabaceae; genus Trema; species Trema andersonii. Next base: position 167,729 of record JXTB01000449.1, read on the forward strand.
TGCCTCAGAAAAGGAAGCAAGTCCGCGAGGTGGTGTGTGAGGGCGGTTGAACTCCATTGGAAGACGCAAGGGGATAGCGATCTTGTAGCTGCTCGCAATCTTCCTGAGTTTGTTCGACGTGCAGCTCGTTCGGACATTTATACAAGACCAGTTTCCCTCTACGTATGGGTAGCCAGAGGAAAATGCCGGAGCATCCCTAATATGTTTGGGCCACTGATCCTGGGGAAGATCGCCTATTCAGGGGCTACTCTGTCTTACCCCGGTTATTTCTATCTCGGGTTCAGGCTCAAGATAATCCTCAGGGTTAATGGTGCTAACACTTGAGTTTGAGCCAGATTCCCCGGAAAAGGCATTTCCTTCCCTAAAAAGTTCCTCACTACTAGACATCTGAAAAGAAATACACAGGGATTCAGATATTAAGGATTTCCATTATACTGGATATTTATCCTAAGGTTACATCAAACAGACAGGTTTATCTGCGAGTTCATCAGAAAATGTTCGAGCAGTTCATCAGAAGTATTCGAGCAGTTCATCAGAAGTGTTCGAGCAGTTTATCAGTAAATGAACCGTCAGTTCAGTAAGAATAAATTAGGGTATCAGACCCTAGAGATTGAAGATAGGATCATTTTTTTTTAGCAGTTCTACTCTACAGACTAAAGAGTATAAAAACAAATTTCTTATTTCACTTCGGTGAAATAAGTTTAATCCCAGACTGTTTTCAAGAATGAAAGAAAAGAGGATACTGACCTTTCTTCAATGGAGTTGAGTTAATTCGGAATCGTCGGAGGAGCAGCAGTGGTTGGAGCGACCTGGGAGAAAGGACGGCGCTAGGGTTCTTGAGATTTCTGAGGATTTTCTGAAGTTTTCAGGAGAGAGACGGAAATGAAATAGGAACAGTTGGTTTCTGATATTTATAACCTAAGCACCATTAGATCGAAGCCGTAGATNTCCATTCTGACAGACGCGTGATCTCGAGAGAAGATTTGACGGATCTTCGATTACTCAAACTACAAGATTTATGACGTCATAAGGTCGCACGGTAATTGGAAGCTCCATTTCGTCCTAAAGAACTAATGGAGCTGGGGGGCAATTGTTGTGCGGTTTAAAATCCTAAGGTCGCATAAGAATTATATGCGACCTCCTCCAAGAAGGATATATGCGACCTCATCCGTGATGCTTATATGCGACCTCTTCCGCAGGTTTTTGTGCGACCTTCTCCGTCCAGTTTTCCTTAACAAACAGGAAACCTATAGGAAAAGAGAAACACGAAAACACTATAAAGGAAACCTACAAGAAGAGGGAAATAGGTTTATGCTGTGGAAGAAACCTACAAGGAAAGGGAAACTGAAGACTCCTATTTGCGATTAACTAAGTTATCCTTTTCGAGTAGTTATCCAATTGTATTGTTATTTAATTTATGTTACCCAATTGTATAGTTACCCGTTTATACAATTAGGATCCTAGAGGCATAGGGAACCTTGGGACATAAGGTCACTACAATCTATATAAAGGGGGCTCTATGTTCCGAAGAAGTCATCACCAATTATGGGCAGAAACAAGTCACAGAGAATAGAAGTCAGAGCAAATACACGCCTAGGGTATTCCAAACTTTGGGTAGTCTAATTCTTTAGCATTCTTCAATAGCTTTTGAGTATTGTAACCTTGAGTATTCATCATTATAGTGAGAAAACAGTGGACGTAGGCTCATCTTTTTCGGGGCTGAACCACTATAAATCTCTCTCTCCTTATTTGCTTTGATTATTTACTTCAATTCACGCAAGCCACATCTCTTAATTATTTATAAATTTATTGTTGATAAAACCTCCATCAACACCATGGATTTGATTATGGACTGAACCTGATTCTAGTTCTTTCTTTAAATAATACTTGACAAAAAGAAAAGATTTTATAATACCACTTCTTAATTTGAATGACTTTCACATTCACTGCAATCCATGATCTTTATACACTATAGCTCTTTCTTTTTGTACTTTGCAATTGATAGTACTTATGCGGTTGACGTCATCTATCTCACGAAATGAGATTGTATTTTCCTTAGCATTAAAATACACGTCCATGCAGTCTTAATAAAATGAATAGCAGATTGTCTTTTTAGATAATCTAAGTTCTTAAATTAGTAGCCGTTAACGGAGATTTTGTAAACAACGAATTTTGAAAATTATGAGACGTAGTTTATGTGTGAAAATGGTTGATAAAACAAAACAATTAAGGAGACAAGAATTTTATAGTGGTTCAGCTCCAAAAAAGATGAGTCGACATCTATTGTTCTTCACTATTTTCTAGAGAATTACAAGAGTTTCTCTAAATCTCAAGGCGAGAGTAGAGAGAAAATTACAAAGTGTATAGTGAAGTAATCATGAGATGAAAAATTATGAGATTAAGTCCCCTTTATATAAATAAGGATATCTTTAAGTTTTTCAATTTTATGAGTAGGAAACTACATAATAAAATACAATATAATATTGAGATTGGATCATTATACAATAATGGGTAATTATCTCCTCTTCAATTAGTTGGTTTTTTTTTTTTTTTCTGGGATTAGACTGGTCAACTATTTGTAGTAGTTAAAAAACCACATACTAATAACCCCCTAACTTTTAATGCATCCTTGATGTATTGAAAGCTTTCTTCGATAAAATAGTTAACTGTATGCCATTATGATCAATAGTTTTCGCTCAAGTCTTCAATTGAATTTGTTGTAAGTTCTCTCGATTCTTCTTTGTCAATATCGATGATTGCATTGGTAGGTGTAAAACAGTGATCAAATAGCGCAACCATACTCTTGTTGATATCTCTTTCTCATAGATAGGTGAGTTAACCTTTTATGAGTTTAATAAGGAGCAAACTCTTAGTAAGCTGAAAAATGCTTTCTCAAATAGCAAGAGTAAAAGTGAAGTATGCGACTAAAAGCGATCTCATTGATCTTTCATAGAAATTTATGGATAAGTAGAAAACTCTTAAGAATTATTTCGTTGTCGATATAACTATTTACTAATAAAGTGCTGAAGAGAGTGCAAAGTCTTTTAAAGTAGAACTTTTCTCAACCATAAATTTGAGATAATGCCCGCATTATAGAAGCATGCTTTTTATTCTAAAAACCTCGATCTAGACATGATGTTTTTTCGTTGAAATCCTGAAGGTGATTAATGAAGTCGCCAAGAAATAAAACAAGGTATACCACCTTGAAGACATAGTTGATGACACCTACATCATTGAAGAGCAACTCGTAGTAGCTAAATTAGTGAATGACGGGAACTCCTTTTAGGCTTTTTAGTAGTTTAAAAGGTATCATATTTCGAATTTTCCTGCAAAATATTAGAAAATCCAAAAAATATTAAAAGTAAAGAAAGATGTAAAAAATGCATAACCCTTGGGTCGCATAATTTTTGGCTGAGTTCGTATTTTCTTAAGATATTTTTCTTCATAAAATAAGAATCAAGTTGTTCCATAAGATAGATCCATAGCTCATTATTCAATTGGATATAAATGATAGGAATCATTAGGCCACGCCGCATATTAATTTGAGGTTCCATGTTTGAAAATCTTTTATAAGGTATAAACCTGTAGGAACTGTTAGGTCATTCTAAAGATTTAAAATTCCATGTCATATCGATAACTTAAAAACAAGTTAGATCGATCTTTACACTCTTGTAATTCGAATCCAATAATATAAAATGGGGTTTACGTAGTAGGATAGGTTACTTATGAAAATCAACGAGCATAAGTGATACAAACTCAATATTTATTTTTCAAAAGTTCCATATCAAAATAGAATGAATAGCAATATATCATATCGAACTATAGACATTGTACTTAGTCACTTATTTGTTTGAGGAGGGATATTATGTAATACAATATGCTAAGGTATGAAGCGAGGAGAAAATCCTAAGATTTTTAGAAATTTTAAAAATTCATCGATTCAAAATTCTAACTCCTCTAAATGAAAGTTTGCATAGTTCTTTAGAAAGTGAGTAGGAGATTACTTAATCTGATCTAACTACCCCTCTAAGTTTTATAGTGTTCAAAGATAGCCATAAAACTATAAAAGACGAACCAATAGAATAAGACATATTAAGATGATAAATTGAAGAAATAATGCCTTTATTGATAAATTTGAATGACAAATAATCCTACTGCCCCCAATTTTATAGTGTTGCAATAGCTACCATAAAATGCAATAGCTACCATAAAAATGTAAGTAGACAATGCATAAGAATGAGGATAGATCGCATAAAGAAAATGCATAAACTTTTATTGATGGAGTCATTGAAATATATAAAGATACCCCATAAGCTAGTAGTCACATAATAATTGATACGAGCTCATATAGTATGAAGAGCTAGTATGTATGAAGAGCTAGTATGAAGAATTACTGATAGTAGTGATGAAAATTCATATAGTATTAAGAGCTCGTACTTGGGGAGCTCGAATATGATGGAGCTCAAATATAATAGAACTCAAATATAGAAAGCTCAATAATCGAGTGGAGACCTTCTCGAGGTTTTTTGAAACCGAGTAACGATCTCGTCCAGGTCGAAGATAATAAATTTGAACATGATAGAGAGCTTGCATAATAGAAAGCTCAATGATCAGTGACCTTGAAGATCTAAGGAATAGAATGAACACCTTGATTATCCCTAACTTCATCTCTTGTGCAGGCTTAAATCTAACAATCAGTGCCTCGTATTCTGCTTCATCATTCAATACTGAAAATCTAAAGTGAAGTACGCAATGAATATTATGCCTCTCTAGACTAATTAATATCAAGCCTGCACCAGCTTCATTTTTATTTGATTATCCATTTATATAAAGCTTCCATAACTTTGACAAATCCAAAATAAGTTTTTTGATCACTTTTGTAGAAAGATTGGCATTATAAGTGAACTCTGTGATGAAATCTGTCAAAACTTGGCCTTTGATTGCAGTGTATGGTCAAATATTGATGTCGAATTAGCTCAACTCAATAGCCCACTTACCTAATCAACCTGATGCTTTGGACTAGTGAAGGATACCAACTTCTCCATATCTGGATATCTCATTTTGACATCGAGTAGGCTTTTGTTTATATAATATATAGGTCGTTGTACATTTTCTTCTTCTCAAATTAACACAATACTTATCACATATTTGGAAACAATGAGGTATAAATACATCTTTTCTCCTTGTTTTGGCTTCGACAAGCGTGAGGAGAACCCAAATGTTTCTTTAAATCTTGGAATGCCTACTCGCACTTCTCTATCCACTTGAACTTCTTCGAACCCTTTAAAACCTCAAAGAATGATTGACATTTATTGGTTAATCTTGATACAAATCGGCTTAGTGCAACCACTTTTCTCACCAAGCTCTGCACATCTTTCAGTTTATGAGGCGACTGCATGTCAATTAATGCTTGGTTCTTTTAAGAATTAGCTTTGATACCTCGCTAATTGACCATAAATCTTCAAAACTTTCCAGATCCGACCACAAATGCACATATCTAGGGATTCAGCTTTATCTGATACCTCCTAAGAATTTTGAATATCTCGTCAAGATACTTGATGTGATCTTCATCTTTCTTCGACTTCACTAACATGTCATCAATACATACTTCCATTGTCTTGCCAATTTGCTTTGCAAATATCATATTAACAAGATGTTAATAATCCCTGATCAATGACGAATGAGGTATACTCTTCATCTAGCTCGTATATAGGAATTTGATTATATCTAGAATATGTGTCCATGAAGCTCAACAGTTCATGTCCAGATGTTGCATCTATGAGCTGGTCGATTCTTAGAAGTGGAAAACTATCTTTCGGACATGTTTTATTAAGATTGATAAAATTGATACAGGATCTCTGCTTTCCATTGGGTTTCTTCACCAAAACCATATTTACAAGCTAATTCGGTTAAAAAGATTTCCTGATGAATCTAATTTCGAGCACCTTTCTCAACCTCATTCTTTAAAGTGATGTAGCTTCCTAGATCTTTCGCTCTTCGTTTCTACCGTACATGCTTCTGTGTTGTATTGATATTGAGGTGGTAACACATAACATTCAGATCAATTCCCACCATGTTCGAATGTAGCTATGCAAAAATATCTTAATTTGCCTTTAGGAATGTGACCAACTCAGTTTGTACTAATTCTTAAGGCTTCACACTGATTTTTAACACCTTCAAAGACTCATCAATTGTCAAATCTTTTAAGTCCTCGATTGGCCCAGTTTTGACCTCTCCATCGATCTCTCGTGGGTCTAGGTCCTCGATTAACATTTCACTTGATGTTTCTTTATGTTGCTAGACCATCATTGTTAGAGGTGTAATCTCTCTCGTTGCAAGCATCAGAGAATTGTTATAGCAGGACTGTGCATCTTATTGATTGCCTCGCACTTTGCTTATTCCATGTTGAGTTGGGAACTTCATAGTCAGATGATAAATTGAAGTGATAGCTTGTAGTTTCCTCAAGGTTAGTTTTCCTAGTATAGTATTGAATGTTAAAGGGCAATATACTACCAAAACTTGAGTTATTATTGCTGAAACTCTAGGAGAAGTCCTAACATTCACCATCAGCTCAATCATGCCCCTCGACATTATGCTATTGCCAGTAAATCCATAAAGTGGAGTGACAGTGGATTTTAAATCACTATCATTTAACCCCATCTTTTTGAAAGCATCATAGTATAGGAGATTGACAGCCCTCCCGTTATCGACCAATTCTCGCCACAATTATGTGTTACCACAATTGATTTTTATAATGAGTGCATCGTTATGCAAGTAATGGACGTCCCTCGCATCCTACTCTATGAAGGTAATGACCATGTTTAGTACTTGTTGAAGCTTCTACAGATGCTGCTCGAGGTGCATCACATTAGTCAATGGTTGCTATAGAGATTCTCATATATATCTATCATACCCCCTCCTTGAATCTCTACCAATATACGGGCCTCTGAAGATGGTTTGAACTTCGTGTTGAATTTTTGGAGATCGTTGTTAGTTATCTTTTCTCACCCCACAATTTTTCCTGGTATATTATCGCAATCACCCTTCTCTAATTAACCTCTCGATTTTATCTTTCAGGGCGTAGCAGTTGTTGGTGTGGTGTCTAATCTTGTTATGATATCGAAAAAACTTATTGGGATCACATTTTGCTTTATTCTGTTTTATCATCCCCAGCTGACGATACTACTTCTACTGATTTGTGGCTACATAAATATGATCTACGGGTGTACTCAACTCGGTATAATTGTTGAATCATAAGGGATACCTTTGAATTTCTTGCTTCTTTGGCTCGGGCTACTTTTCAGCTGGTTGCTCATTCTTTTTCTTTTGTGCTTTCTTGTTATTGTTGTTGGTTGTTGTGGTCGCATCCTCAGTTGTATCTTTTCCTCCTTCCTTGTTCGTCTTATGAAGATTTTCTCAAGAAGATTCCACCCTTAGATGTCGATCAACTTTCTGGTAGAATTCTTTGAGAGTCTTACATTCTCATTCCAATAGTTCTTTCCAGAGTTTAGTCCCTAGTCCCACTCCAGCCAGCATCACAGTCAGGACTTCTTCTTCAAGTGGATTATTGACTTTTGCCAATTCTAAAGTAAATCGGTTGAAATATGATCACAGAGTTTCCTCTATGCCTTATCGAATTGCAGACATACAGATTAAAGGAATAATAAAGTTCTTCATAGCTTAACATTGTCTTAAGAATGCAGTATGGAGTTTCTACTAGGACGTGATTGAACCAGGCTGAAGTCCTCGAAACTACTTCTTTACTAAACATATGAGAGTTATAGCAAAATACTTACAACATGCAAGGTCATCAACTCGGTAGAGCTCCATCAGATCGTTGAAGTAATCTATGTGGTCCTACAGATCAGTTTTCCTGTCAAAGGTGTTTACGGTGGAAAGTTTTACTTTAACAGAAAGTGTAGCAACCCGAAATTCTACATTAAAAGGCAATTGACAATATCCATCTAGGAGCTTGTCATCCTATCTAATAAGCACATCTAACATGATCCTAAGATTATGAACATCAATGTTAGGAGGAAGGGTATTATCTCTTGGTGGTGGTAGAAGTGGTCTTTGATCGCTGTTATCATGGCATAAGACAGGTTGATCGGGCAGTGTCTGCAATGACCTTTGAGAAGATTCGACTGAAACAGTTCGACGTAATTGGGTTCGATTGTTATGATGCAATATGAGATCCATAAAGGTTGCAGGTGCATTCGTTAAACTAAATGGTATCACCAGAAACTCAAAGTGACCATATCAGATTCTGAATGCTGCCTTAGGTACATTATCATTTCTTATCTTCAACTGACAATAACCAGATCTCAAATCGATCTTAGAGAAGAATCTTGAACTACCGAGTTAATCAAAAAACTCATCTATCCTTGGCAAAGGATACTTGTTCTTCACTATCAACTGGTTCAATTTCCGATAATCCACACAAAGTCTCAACAAACCATCAACTTTCTTCGTAAACAAAACAGGAGCACCCCAAGGAGAAGTGCTACTGCGAATGAAGCCTTTGGAAAGTAGGTCATCCAACTGTTCTCTCAATTTTTCCATCTCAGTAGGAGCAATACGAAAGGTTGGAATAGAAACTGGCTAAGCTCCAGGAACTAGTTCAATACAGAATTCGATCTCTCTATTAGGTGGTAACCCCGTTAAGTTTTCAGGAAACACCTCCGAATACTCACACACCACCGGAATCCATGGGTTTTGATCGTCTATCCTCACCTCGCCATCTATGGCAAACAAGTTCCCATAACACTCGAGTTTCTTCCTTCTACCCATGCACGCTTTCAAAATAGGACTAGGCTTCAACTGACTCATCCCAACTTGATAGACAATAGGTTGCCCATCACCAGGAAAAAGAGTTACTCGCTTCTTATGACAGTCCACAACGGCTCGATACTTCCACAACTAATTTATACCGAGTATCACATCATATTGTCCCATAGGCAATACAATCAAATCAGCAAGAATCTTCCTACCACCAGTCACAACCCAACAAGACTTACACACACTAGACACATCAGCTACTCCTCCCATAGGTGTACCCAACATCAATACATAATCCAAATCAGAAAATTCCAACCCCAACAGTTGAGCAAATAATAAGGATATGAATGAATGGGATGCATCAGTATCAAACAAAATATGTGCCCAAGAGTGTGAAAGAAGGATCATACCGTCAACAATATCTCAGCTGGTGCGATCATGAGTGTCGTCTGCCTCGATAAAAACATAGGCTTGGCCAGTCACTTTTCCCTTCTCTTTGTTGCCTTTCCCCTGACCAGGACAGCTACCGTTGGATCCTGGACTACTACTGCCAAAACCATGCCCACTCGGACTCCCTGAGACCTGAGGAGTCTGAAAGTTCTGAGTAAAACCCTGTGGGCGGTACTGATGCAGATCAGGCTGAGAGGAAGTAAAAGTCTGTGAAACACCCTGTGACTATTGCGGTCTTGCTTGAGTGTTCTGATAAGAAATAGAACCGGACTGCCTCCTCTACGGTCATTCCTGAGAAAGAGGAGATTTCTGCAGACGGTTGGGACACTCCTTCCGATGACCCTGCTGGCCACAAATAAAAACATCCTCCATACAGACTGCCTCTGCCACCCCCTGAAAAACCACTACTATTCGAGCTCCCACTGTTCGGAGTACACTGGGCTGACCACTGCCCCTAGTTCCTTCTGGTGACTTTCCTGTCATTACCTCTTCGCTGGTTCCTCTAGGAATCCAATCCTTCTTCAATGGCCTCTGCCCGTTGAGCAGCCACTGCAATCTCAAGAAAAGTATGGAAAGTCCGAGTACCAATTCTGTTGAAAATGTTCCGATTTAGACGACTCTTGAACTTGGCAACTCGGTACTTCTCACTCGTACCCGGTCTAAGAGCAACACTTGCCAACTCAGTAAACTCTATCAGGTACTCATTTACCGTTCTGTTACCTTGAATCAACGTCTCAGACCGGTTCACAACTTCATTTTGTTGATCCTCATTAACATACTAGGCCTTGAAAATCCATTCAAAGTCTTCCCAAGTTAAGCCCACTACATCTTGCATCTGTTCCACTGTTTCCCACCAATGAATGGCACTCCCTGCTAAACTAGTAACAGCAAACAGAACCCAAAACTCAATCGGAGTACCAAGGGCCCGAAAGTGCCTCTCTATCTCATGTAACCAAGCAATTACCGTGAGAGCTTCTGGTCTCCCGTCAAATTGCCCTAGCTAGAGACGCATGAATCGCTGGAGATGATCAACCTGATCCAACTGATGTTCCCTCGGAGCTGGAGGCTGATAGTCTGGATTGCTCATCTGGACGAATGCCTGCTGCATTGCCTCAATTAGATGAGTGAAATCCAGACAAAGAGGTTCGGCACCTGGCTGGTGCCTCAGAACTCTTCTAGAAGGCATCCTTACAAGTCTGAAACAATATGTCAAACTGTTAATGTGATAATGATGAATGCTTGTCATAAAATCAACTTCAAACTAGTTTAATGACGATACTCTGAGCTATTAAACTCAAGCTCTGATACCAAAAAAATCTATCACGACCCAAAACCCGGGCTAGTGGCAGAAGGGGAATTTCACAAAGATATGAAATTCCTTGATTTATTTGAAAAGTGTCTGTTCTAGTTTTATAAAATAGTCCATTTAAATAAAATAATTAGAATTTCATCCCATGAACCACTCTCACAGTTCGTATACACCATTAAACATAAACCGAATAATAATTTAAAAACGTGAAATCAAATATAAGTCCAAGCATCATCATTATCTACGTCAAAAATCAAACACCAGAATGGCATACATAAGTTCACAGACAAAGACAGAGTGTAGTAATCTTGGTTCAATGCTAAACAAAACCCAAACAATCCAAACACCATGACAGCAAGCTTCTAGTATTACTAAGAAACAAACTACAGTCAAAATGACCTCTTATTCTTCTTGATCACCAAGGTCGCACTGGACACCACCTGAGGAAGGGAGGAAAGGGTGAGCATAAAATGCCCAGTAGAAAAAACAATTACCTCGGTCGAAAATATTTTAGTGATGGAGAATTCCTGCATGGTTAATTTAGTCCAAAGCATATATATATAATCCAAATTGGAAATATATATATAAAGGAGCGTAATCAAAACCATTCAATTCATATGTACATGACATAAATCAACCCATATACATGAGCTCCCATCATCTCATCTGTGGAAACCCAGGATAATGGCACTAAGTATGCCTAACAGCCTGCCTGACACCTAAGCCCATACCCGAAGGGGATACCTATGTGTCGCCTACCAAACCTGGAGGGGCAATCGAATTGCCTATGCCTGCCAAATGGGGAGGTAATCAGAAGTAATAAAACTCCGCACGAGTTTACGGACTCTACACCGACAGTGGGGCACGCAGCGCTACACTGTAAACCCACGATGGTAACACGATGCTCATGTATGATCCTGTGACACGTACAATACAGAACTGAAGTGTGAAAATAATCACGCTCAGGTCTTTCAATAAAATCAACATACTAGGTTTTATAGGAAACGGGCAACATAACGGCCCTATTTTTAATATACCCAAAATAACCTGTACTCAGAAAATTCCCAGAGCAATACAATATGTATACATTATACAATCAATTCCTATCACAGATGTTCAAGAAAACCAAAAATCACATTTGTTCTCATATGTTGCAGAAAATAAGTTTTATTCGAAAATGATATAAAACAGGGGTAATTAAGTCCCTACCTTGCTTGAATAGCGATATTATGCTATTGAATCCTCAAGGTGTCGTTGACGATCGCTCGGAAGGTCAGAACTAATTCTAAGCCCTCGATTGTCCTCTTGCGAAAAATCAACTTCTCAACGGAGCTTCAAATCCACAAATGGACCTCTTCACTGAATTTCTAGCACCCAAAATAGCTAGGTTACACATATAACTTGTCCAATTCGGGTCCTGGCCAACACGGAGCCGGTGGCACGTAAAATGAGGTAAATCTCGACGGTCCGATCTCGATTTCCATGCCGGTCACCAAATATCGGCAATATATATATATATATATATATATATCAAACTTCCTCATTTTCCGAGTACAATCCAAAAATGACAAACAAAACACAATCCAATGATCGGATTAAAAAGTCAACTCAAGCTTAAAACATTCAAAAAATGGCAACTTTTGATTCGAACATTATGGGGTTAAGATATATATATACCTTGACAATCCTTGCGACGAGACGAATCCAAGGAGCCCGGTTTGAGGTCGAATAGTGGCCGGAATTGTCGTCGGAGACGAAAACTCCTCCACAGCCACTTTCTCTTCTCCGATTCTGGTGGGCTTCTCCGGCGGCTTCTGGTGGTTGGCGACGAGCTCGGCGCGGTGCTGGCGAGGTCCGCCGGCGGTCCCTGTAGCTGGGCGGTGGCTGGAGGCGAGGCAGCTCCCCTTCGGTGGTGCACAGCTGAGAGACAGAGAGAGACGAGGGAGACAGTGTCGGGCTGGGGGAGAGAGAGATGACAGGGCACGTGGCTCTGTTTTATAGGGCAGTGTAATTTTTCAAAAATTACACATAAATCCCCAAATTTTCAAATCTCTATCAATTCTGTCTCCCAAAAATTACAATTTAATCCTTCTGCACTAAACTTTTACAAATTAATTCCCCTAATATTATATCAAAAAAATTAGTAAAATGTCCAAATTACTCTCAAAATCCGAAATTTTACAAATATATATATATAAATGATATTAGAACCATGAGTAGTAACATTTAAATTTTAGGGAGCTAAATGAGCGGAACGTAACACGAAGCTAAATTAACAACTTCTCAACCCGGGTTTGTAGAGTCTTATTGTAACAATATGTACCAACTAAAACATGTGATCAAAACAAATATTATTATAAACATTACTTGAACAGTGATTGTGTTTTATAGCTTTAAAAAATGAAATTAATTATCTACAACTGTTAACTCAATGTTGACAATTGTAAAGGATTCAATTTCTTTTTTCTTATATTTGTACATATCAAGTATGGTACATCTTTTGTAGTATAGAATTTTCCTTTGCTTCAACATGATTAAGTGGCAGATGCAGGCGAAGTTGGTGGCACTCGAAGTACTTGTTGTAATAACCGAGCTGCCAAACGTTGAGTGATCCCGCCAATGACACGCCCGCCCAGATTACGCGCCTCCGGCTGTTGAAGCACCTACTCATTTACAATCAATCTATCATTTAGCTTGACTTGGAAACTTGACAGTTGAGTATGAATGAAATATCATGTCAATTCTAACAAAAATACAAACATGACAAAATTTTGACATTAGTAAATAACAGTAGTACTTACTTGTACGATGGGCTGCAACGAGGCTGGATCAAAATTTTCAGAGGATTGAAGAAGTCCCCATATTCTAGATACTTGATTTCTGAGCTCTATCAGGCTCTGCTGTTCAGCTTTACTCAAGACAAGAGGTCCGGAAGAGTTCCCATTCCCATTAAAAATTAGAGACCTCAACAAATCCGGCATCGAACTATATGTATCAATAACTGTGCCTAAAACAAAAGCTTCTGTAACACGGACAGCCTCTTTAATAACTAACATTCGAAGCTCTTCACCATTTGGACCCAATAATAATTTCAAAACTGGTTGCAAAGCATCTTTTGCTGAGAAATCTCTATCTTTTCTTCCCTGAATGAGTAAGTTTTCAAGTCTACCCCACCTGCAGCAAACCAAAACTAGTGAGTGATATCTATGACCCAGTTGAACTTGGAAACATAATAACAGTAAATATAATAATCCAGTTGAATTGTGAATGCAAATTAAGATAGCTCTAACAGAGTTCATACCTAAACTTCCCATCCTTAAACAGCAATTCGATAAGAGCATCTCTGAGATATGGATTTGGGTCTGTTAGAAGCCTTTTAGCAAAATAGGGATATGAAGCAGCTAGCACCTTGAAATTAGGATCAGCATTAAGAGCTAAGCCTTCTAGCACAGTAAGTGACCTCAATATCAATGCATAATAAGCAGGAACTGCAAGAAAAAGAACGTAATTTGAAAGGAGACAGTTACACTTAAATCAACTAGCTAGCATTGATGGTAACTGTACTTAACTAAATAGCTCAATAAATTTAGAATATTGGCTTAATCCATGACAGGAACAGAAGAAATGTATGTCTCACCATTGAATGGATATTGGTAAAGTACACTACCCAGACCATCAACCAGCGTCTTAAAATTGAGTTCACTCACTGTATAACTAAGTGCATCATCGAAGAAGTTCCGCAATGCGGGTACAATTGGAGCAACATCTACATCGGGGGACAAGAAATCCAGAGCATAGTAATCACGAGCCATAGCTTCATAATCTCGATTAACCATGTGAACTACATGACCAATAATTGCAAATCTTGCTTCTTCCGGGGTCTCACTCATCATTCCAAAATCAAGAAAGGCTAGTTTCCCATCAGGTGTTGCCAAGAGATTACCGGGATGAGGATCTGCGTGGAAATACCCATACTCAAGAAGTTGTCTCAGGCTGCATTGTATACCTGTGTTTACAAGATCCAACACCTTCAACCCTTGTTTCTCGATTGCAACTTGCTCATTCAATTTGACCCCATCAACCCACTCCATTGTCAATACTTTGGCACTTGTATAGTCCCAGAATATTTCCGGAACAAGGATATCTTCTCTGTCTGCATACAATTTCTTAAACCTCCTTGCATTTTGTGCCTCCTGCAGCAGGCACCTGTCAAATTTAACATTTTCTCAAAGAAAAATCATGAAGAGGGGAAAAAAAGTAGTTGAGCTCAACAAGTTTTGGACCTGGACATAGTTGAGTTCTTGATAAACTCTGCGTGCAAATTCATCAATAAGGGCAACGACATCACTGGTTATTATGTCAACGTATTTATTGATGAAGAAACCTAGACCTCTAATCAAATAAAAGTCGAGTCCTATAGCTTCTTCAATACCAGGTCGTTGCACCTTCACTGCAACGACCTGACCAGAATACTTAAGTTGAGCTTTGTAAACTTGACCAAGACTGGCCGCTGCAATTGGAGATGGAGATATGGACGAGTATATGGAGTCAAGTGATAGTCCTAACTCCCTTTCGACGCACGAAAATGCTTCTTCATCAGGGAATGTTGGCAAAGCATCCTGCTCATTCATAAACCATATCACTAAAATCCAATCAAGAAAAGGGAACTCAGTTCGTTAAACTCCATGAATTTAAAAAATAGCCTGCAAAATACCAGCTAACAGCTCTATCAAAAAGAAACCAAAACGAAACAAAACAGAGAAATACCTGAACATTCACAAATCAAATTACAACCCACAAAAATATTCAATCTAGAGAAGAAAACCTTATTAAATGCCATGAATTTGAAAAACATTACTACTTGCTTATATAATCCTATTCATACTTTAGATTGCCATTAAGAACTTAATTAATTAAATAATCAATACCACTGCATAAAACCCAAAAAGAAAACTTCATTACTATAATTTTTAAAAGCATAATCGAGACAAAGGACCACAGGAACAATTGAGTACTTGAAGTTGGGAGAGCTCCTCTAGATACTCCGGAGGGCAAAGGTCAGGCCTTGTGGACAAACCCTGACCTAATTTCACAAAAGTTGGCCCTAAAAGAGTGAAAATTCCCCTAAGCTCAGCTCCGCGAACCCTTTTATTCCGATCAAGAACCCCATTTCTCTGGTCCAACAATAGCTTCGCCCCAAACGAACCCAACGCAATCAAAATTTGCAGAGCCCTCCGTACAACCTGAGAAAGATAACAACCATGGCCGAGTCACGAAAACCCAAACAATAACTTCTTCTTCACCAAATATATATATATATATATATATATATACAAACCTTGATTGGGCGAGAGCCATATTCGTTGGAAAGAAGTTCGGGGCTGTAGACGGAGGCATTGATGGCGCGTGACATGGCACGCGCCTCGGCCTGAATATCCTCAGCTCCTCGTCCTCGAATGACCTGAACCACCTTCATGGAGTCGTTGGAGACTGGTGAAGGTCTGGCCTCCACTATTGCCGCTCGAACTCTTAGTCTGAGTCTTGCTCTGCTTCTCTCCCATGGCTTCCCAGTAGGACTCGCTCGTAGCCGCCACGAAGTGAACGGCTGAGCTAGCGTTGAAGATGCTGCAACCACCATAACCGGGCTCATCAATCCCTCTTACGCAATTCAACCAACCAGAACCACGCTTTTCTCTCTCGCTCCTTGTTTTAAATAATTTTCATTTTTTTTTTAATTTTTTTTGTTTTCTATAATTATAATATATATATATATATATATATATATTTGGTTAATGACTCTGTTCAATTAGGGGCATATTTTTTATTCTTAAGCTTTAAATTATATCATTTTTATTCTTATTATTATTAAAAGAAGAAAATTATTGTAGTTTTTTTTGTTATATATTTTGTTTTATTAAGATAACGAGCACATAAAACAAATATGTTCTTTTGTTAATATCTACATACATTCGTCGTCTTTTTTTTTTTTTTTTAAATGCATTGGTCACCATTGTAATTAAGAAGATTTAAATGTGTAATATTAGTTTAATTTAAAAATGAGAATAAAGCTTAAGCAGAAATCAGTTACAAAATCAACAAGAATGCATTTAAAAAGTCAACGAAATATGATATTTTCTTAAAATCAATAAAACAAAAGACAAATGCGTTATGTGCTCATTTTGTTAATAAGCAAATAGATGATATAGCCAAAAAAAATGGTGATAATTGAACTTTTTAAATAGATTAAAGACAAAAAAGAACAATTTTAAATTTAAAGAACTAAATTGA
Source organism: Parasponia andersonii (assembly GCA_002914805.1). NCBI lineage: Eukaryota > Viridiplantae > Streptophyta > Magnoliopsida > Rosales > Cannabaceae > Trema > Trema andersonii. Next base: position 184,554 of record JXTB01000449.1, read on the forward strand.
AATTTTCTTTGTAGTTCAATGACTAATAGAGTCATTTATTCTCTTTCATTTTTGGTTTGTTCTCAAATTACGTAGAGTATCTCATTATACCTCTAAATTATTAAAATTTGTCTCTAAATCCACTAAAATAATTATTCTATTAGGTAAAGAAACGTAAAATGACACCTGATATTCCCATATACTCATATAGATTTTCATAAAACCCTCCGAAAACTATGGCACACTTGTCATTTTCCGTCTAATCATTTGACATTTTTTAGTAATTTTAAAGAAAATTAGAATTTTTAATAATTCATGGTAAATTGAGATATTCCACATAATTTGGGGGTAAATATAAAATAAACACAAAATGAAAATTACAAAATATATATATAATAAAATATTTTTTTATATTTATATATTATATTGTTTTTTTTTGGCTGTGGAAGAAGTTAATTCACATGAAGGCATTAGCCATCAGCTTCTTCAATATTTTGGGCTAAAAATCGCGTTGTTCTGAATTCTAGCCACAAGCCCACAATATCGTTCGTGGGCGGCTCCTAGTCATCTATTTTAATTGTAACAAAATAAATTGATTGGATTATCAGATTACTTTACTCATCTTGATTTAACTAATTAATAATGAAAATGCTTCATTTACATTAGTGATTGCATCCTCATACCAGTTTAAGTTATCAGATAATTCTAAGTATAAAATAGCATATACATAAGAGAGAAAGAGACATATATATATATATATATATATATATATATATATATATATATTGGTCTTACAAAGAAATACAATAAGAATGGCAATTGCAATTTGTGTTCATTTCACTTAATATTTTGCTCATTATTATCTTTAAAGGAGAAATACTGACAATGTAATTTTATTCTGCGTTATTTCTAAACAAATATTATTGGAGAGAATGTGGTATATGTTTACATTTTTAAAACATGTTAAGTATATATTCAAAATTTAAAATTTTTAGCTATATGTCCCTTGTTTAAAAACCTCCAACTAATTAATATACTTTTCCATTAATGAAATTGTTCATTTTTTTCCGTCTCTTTTTTCATTTCCTATATACACTGGTTCTTCTTTCTCCTTCTCTCTCTCTTTTTCTTTTCTTTCTTCTTTTTCTAAATCTCTCTCATTCCTCCATTGATTTTCCTCTTCAATATCCATAATTTTCTTTGAATCTATGGAAGTTTCGTGTGTTTTCTGGCATATAGCTCCATTATTTTTCTTCTATGGCATTGTTTGGTTAATTGTCGTCTTCTTCGGAGTCGTTTTGTTCATCCTCTCGGATCTCCAACGTTTTTAGCGATTTTTGTATTTGCTTTGGTCAAATCTCCAACATTTTGATTTTGATTTTGTTTTGATGTGTATTGCTTTCTTGATTTTAATTTGATTGTATTGTGTATTGGTTTTGGAGATTTTAATTTATATTAGTAGTTCATGTTATAATTAATTTTAATTTAAGTATAATATTATTTTTTGTTAGGTCATAGCTTTTTTATATTTTGCTGTGTGTTTTGAAATTATATATTGTAATTGGCAATTGTTCATTAATTTTTAGTCATACTATATATGATATTTGTAATAGTATATGTGATCTATTTTATGGTATATGGTATATGATTGTTGAACATATTATGTATTTCTTGTTTGATTCATATATTTTTGATCTTGGTATATGTGTTTTTTGTGTTGGTATATACTTCTTTTGTTATTATTGATCTAACATATTCAGTACTCTTGTTTGGTTCATATTAGCTTGGTCTTGGTATCATTATCTTTTATGATGATATATATTATATAGTTATTGTTGATTAACATATTAATTATTTTACTATTATTAATAAAGAATTTGAACTCGGGTATGTTATTTTTCTATTTTAATTTTTTTGTGGTACATAGTTTTTGTACGTTTGATACATGGATTTTTTAACTTAGTATATGTATGTATGTACCTCCTGAACCAATAGACATGATGAATAGGATTCTTATACTTTGTCTGAGCATGATAAATATGATTCTTTGCCAGATTAATAGCACTTTAACTGTCATAATCTAAAGAACTCTTCCCATAATTCTGACCCAATTCCTCTAAGAAACTTTGCAAGCATATTAATTCCTTGCTTACTTTTGTCACAACAACATATATAGCATTAATACTAGAAAGAGCTATAATCTTTTGTAGCTTTGAGACCCAACTAACTGTTATACCACTTAATGTGAACATATATCCTGTAGTACTTTTCTTGCTGTCTATATCACCAGTCATGTCTACATCAACATAGCATTATAAACCCAAATTTAATTTTCTAAAGGATAGAGTTGTGTTGGTAGTACCTCTCAAGTATTTGAGAATCTATTTCGCTGCTTACTAGTGTTGTTTTCTTAGATTGCTCATGTATATATTCATAACTCCAATTGCATGTATTATATCTGGTCTGGTACACGCCATGGCATATATGAGGTTGTCGATAGTAGATACATAAGGCACCTTGGCCTTGAAGGCTTGCTCCTATTCTATTGAGCGTGATTGCTCCGTGGTTAGTTTGAAGTGACTAGCTAGAGGAGTCCTCACAAACTTTGCCCCGTCCATATTGAATCTGCTAAGTATCTTTTTCATATACTCTTCTTGAGATAGCTTCAATGTGCCATTCATCCTATCCCTAGAAATCCTCATCCCAAGAATTTGCTTCCAACTCCTAAATCTTTCATGGCAAATTCATTTGACAACTTTTTCTTGACCTTTATCAATCTTCTCTTTACAAGCATCTACAAGTAGCATATCATTTACATGCAAAAATAAAATAATATAAGAGTCGTCAAATCTCTTCACATAATAACAATGATCTGCCTGGCATTGTAAGTAACTATTGCTACTTATGAATGTGTCAAATTTCTTGTACCACTGTTTTAGAGCCTGTTTTAGGCTAAATAGGTTTCTTTAACGTTTGCATATGATTCTTGTTATGACCCAAAACACAGGTAATTGAATCTCTACCTCGCTCGAATAATAATACCACGCTATTGAATCCTCAAGGTATGGTTGACGATCACACGGAGGGTCGAGAATTAATTCCAAGCCCTCGATCGTCGTCTTGCAAAAAACCAACTTCTCATCGGAGCTTCAATTCCACAAACGGACCTCTTCTTTGAATTCCTAGCACCCAAAATAACTATGTTGGATATATAACTTGTCTAATTCGGATCCAGGACCCACACCGCGCCGGTGGCATGTAAAACGAGGTAAATCTCGACCGTCCGATCTCGATTTCCGTGCCGATCACCAAATATAGGCAATATATATATCAAACTTCTCCATTTTCCGAGTACATTCCAAAAATGACAACAAAAACACAATCCAACGGCCAGATCAAAAAGTCAAACTTAAACTCAAAATACCCAAAAATGACAACTTTTAATCCGGGCAAAATAAGGTTAAGATATATATATATATCTTGATGATCCTTGAGACGAGACGAATCCAACGGGATCGGTTGGTGGCCGGAATCTTCGCTGGTGGCCAAAAATTCAAAACGGCGTCTTTCTCTTCTCCAGCGATGGCGAGCTCCTAGGCAGCTCTTGGCGGTCGACTTCGACTCGGGTGCGGTGCGGGCGAGCTCCACCGGTGGTTTCCACGGCTGGGCGACGGTGAGAGGTAGCAGCAGCGGCTGAGGGCGGCGTCAGGCTGAGAGGATCTGAGAGTGAGAGAGAGATCGGGGGAGAAGAGAGAGAAGAGAGAGAGAGAAAAGAAAAGGACAAGGCACGTGACCCTGTCTTTTAGGGCTGTGCAATTTTTTAAAAATTGCACACAAATCCCCAAATTTCAAATCTCTATCAATCTAGTCCCCCAAAAATTACAATTTAGTCCATCTGTACAAACTTTTGCCATTTAATCCCCCCAATATTATATATGGAAAATTGTTAAATTGTCCAAATTACCCTCCTAAAATCCAGGTTTTTACAATTCTTTCATTCCCTTATACTTCAAAACTCTGTGGCTACTTTATGTAAATTTTTTCTTCCATGCCACCATGAAAAAAATACCGTCCTGATATCTAAATATTCTATATGCAAGTATTCTTTTGCCACTAACCCAAGAAGTATTCTAATAGTGGTCAATTTAATCACTGGAGAGAAAGATGTCTATGTAGTCGATGCCTTCCTTCTACTAAAAACTTTTGATAACAAGTCTTGCCTTGTATAGCTTACTACCATCATCCTCTTTTTTTGTTCCGGTACACCCACTTATTGTGTAATATCTTCCTTCCTTCTTGTAGTTTTGCTAACCCCTATGTTTGATTGGACACTAGTGAATCCGTCTTATCTTTCATGGCTAACTCCCACTTAATTGACTCATCATTCTGCACCACTTTTTTATAAGTATCTGGTTCACCTTTATCAGTCAACAGAATGCAATACAGTGTAGGGGAATATCCCTAAGGTTAGATAGTTCTAGAAGATCTCTTAAATTTGGCTACTAAAGTTTATGAGTCCACCACGAGTACTATAGCTTTTTGATCTTCCTAGCCATCTACTAGGATGTCATTCAATTGAATTGTCTCCGTCTTCTTGACTTCAGGATATGTACAATTAGCTCTAATGCCTAACCTGTACTTATATATCATTTCCTCGTTAAATATAACATTCTATAACATTTTTGATCCTGATGATCTTCCGATTTTGGTCATCCCATAAATAATAACCAAACTCGGCATTATCATAACTAATTTAGAAACACTTCTCAGATTTGAGGTCAAGTTTGTGATATCCTCAATTTTCATACGATACTTAACTTCTCACAAAATTAAATAGTTAATAATAACATGACTCTACATCATTCATACTATATGTACATTCTTAGTTAAGCATCAATTGCTTCATAGAAGCTAAGTTGAAAATCTTGAATATTTATATTATAATTTTCTTATGAATATTGATCATTCTCTATAAAGTAAATTTTACAGTGAAATACTCAGAAGAAGCTCATTAGTACAAATTTAACGTATTAAGTCAATTACTCGTACAAAACTATTTGACACTTTAATTAACTAGACAATATTTTATTAAATGAAATATTTTATTCCTATTAATATGTAATGATATTTTTGAGATGTTGTTGTTTTTTTATATATAATTGTTTTAGACACACTATTTTTTTAATTGCAATCAAATAGTCTAGTTTATAATTTTTTTTAGACAACCACATTTAGACCTATATAGAAATAATTATGTACTTGAGTTTTTTCGTAACACTTATCACATGTTTAATTTATTATTTGATTTATATTATTAAAGAAAGATGAAAAATGGAAGCAAGCACCGACTTTGTAGTCGGTAAGTTGTGGAGCATATAATACCCTACGAACTTTGTATTAGAACCCCTATTCGTTTTCTCCACCGACTAGTAATAGCTAGAAAACTTGTTCATTTTTTTCATCTAGGTTTGTCTTTGATTCCTTATATTCCACTATTATTTGAGTTGAAAATCACACTTTAATACTTAGATGTATAGATAGAGAATATATATATATATATATATATATGATTTCTTACTTCAAGGACTTACTAGTTCTTTTTCCGATTCCTATATGTATATTCATTTTTTGGAAACTTGTTTGATTTTAATTATTGTAGAAATATATAAGTTAATTTACATGGTATATATTTATATGTGATTATTTAATGGACCTTATGTGCTCGATATTTTAGTGGACTTTTTTATGTTGTCTATTTGATTTAGCCCATATTGATTGAGCTAAACTACATATGTTGTTGTTATTTGTTCATAATTGAACATGATATTAAAGACAGTAATAAGGTGTAAGTAGTATAATATACTTATATAATCAGATTTGTTGGACACTCTTAGTAATAGTATATAAGGCTTTATTTCTCTTTTAACCTTGTACACATGTATTATTTGTATATGTTTTCTCGGTTGCACATAAAGATTACAAAGGGAAGGTTCTTAATTGACACCATTATTTGTGTCTTGTGTAATTATTATTATTATTAATATTATTATTTTCGGGGACAATCTTAGTAGAGTAAAACTCAACTTTTGTTGATTCACGATTTTTTTTCTTGAAAAAAGAAATAAGATTTTGTCATTGCTAGATATGCATCTATTATACATCGAGTAAATAGCATTTCACAGGCAAAAACTAAAAAGCTCAAAAGCGAGATAAGTAACGTTATACCTGCAATATAAGAATAATTTGTTTCTATGAACCTGTAGAATCCTTGGATTATATAAAAATCTGTATTATTATTCTATTATGATTGATGCATAAACATCTAAATCTATTATTCTGACATACGTAAAGTATGAATATGTGATGTATTTATATTGCTTGACGAGTATTAGTGAATAGGATGTGGTAGGCTAGCACCTAAATATCTTGTTCCTTCGGGGACATCATTTGGTACCTTTGGGGACATTATTAGATTTTTTTAGGCACAATATTTAGTTATTTAGGGGAACACCTCTGATAGTGGCATAAGAAAGACCTCTGCAGTATACAGAAGAGTTTGAGATATATTTAGAGCTCGAGACCTCTATATGATAGCTTATGATTAGTTATTAATTATTAGTTATCTGAGTAACTTAATATGCGATTCACTATCTTATGAGGCAATATAATATACACACAGATTTCAATCATATGAATGCCCATTCTCTGGTGTATATATTGTATTTGCACCTATATATTAGTTATGATTAGCACCTAAATATCTTGTTCCTTCGGGGACATCATTTGGGACCTTTGGGGACATTATTAGGTTTTTTCAGGCACAATATTTAGTTACTTAGGGGAACACCTTTGATAGTGGCATAAGAAAGACCTCTGCAGTACACATAAGTATTTGAGATATATTTAGAGCTCGAGACCTCCATATGATGACTTATGATTAGTTATTAATTATTAGTTATCTGAGTAACTTAATATGCGATTCACTATCTTGTGAGGCAATATAATATACACACAGATTTCAATCATATGAATGCCCATTCTCTGGTGTATATATTGTATTTGCACTCGTTACTTACTGAAATCCATACTTATATGTATTCTTATATTATAGAAGATACTATTGATATGTGAGTTTAGAGAAGAAGCACCGACTTCCTGACAGCGACTTGTGTATATAAGTATTTTGATGTTGTAGTTTCCTGATAGGTGATTTTATACCTATTTTGAGTGTATGTATATTATATATATATATTTATAGTAGAGATCCGCTTTGTGAGTATGTATATATATATATATATATATATGTTAGACTATGTATAATTTTAAGTGGAGTTTTCCGTTTTACTTCCAGAAAGATAAAAAAAAAGGAAGTTTTAATTTTCCAGTATTTTGTTTGTCTTATGTCAAGTAGGGTCTCCAGATTTTACTAGACAATCATAAAATTGCTTATACATATGTGTGTGATATTCGGGAATATTACAAAGTTTATTTCTACTAGCAGGGTTTATATGAATATAAGAAAAATAACCAAATATTTCTAAGAAAAAAAGATTTATCTCTTTACCACAATAAAATAAAGTAGAAATAAAAGCCGAAATATAGGTTGGGCTAGCCTGATCTATATTCTTATTAAAAGGCCCGACATGGCCCAGTAGGCTCAGCTCACATTTTATACGTGCCTAAGTGGGCTGTGCCTATGCTGGATGAATATAGACTATAATGTGGACCTAATTTCATTGTTATTCTATGCTTTAAAATATTAAATATGAGCCTAAAATGCATTCATATTCTTTTAAAATTTGAATAAATTGAAAATATATAAAAATAAGTAAATAAATAACATTAAAAGCATATAAATAAAAATATTTAATTAAGATTTTTGAAAATTTTAATTAAAAAATATATTTACAATTATATATAAAATGACTAAATGTGTATATAATGTGGGCCAATGGAAATATAGGCTAGACTCGTGGACCTATGACTAAGGCCCAGTTCGATCTCTATTATATGTAACGGACTGACACATGTGAACTTAAGCCGAATCGGTATTGTAATTGTAATTTTTCTTCTGAATGAATGTCGGCCAACCTACAAAGTCTAATCCACGTTGACATCCTAAAAATATCCTTACACGCGGTCTGTGTATATAGCCACTATATTGTTATGATTCGAGCATTGAATGCTTAGTTGAAAAGGACCAAAAGGTGGAGTCTGGACCCATATCATTTCACAAGTTAACACGCATAAGTCTCTAGATTTTTTGTTTAGTTTTGGAAGTTGTGAACTAAGTTTTATGTATTTACTTATAAAATTAGTTATAAAATCTCAAAACGCATAAAGAAATGTATAAACAAAGACTATTATTCCTTCAGTTTTACAATTAAATCATCCAAGTGATTACAATGCTTGTCAATGATTTGCGGACTCAATACAAAACTTATAAAATAATGTCTATCAATTAAATCTTTTAAAGTAAATTTAGAATTCCTTGTAGAATGGGTGAAAAAAAATATAATATGGTGAGATATGACTCTTCTAGTATTTGTAATTGTATTATCTAATTGATTATGCAAACTTTTTTTTTAACAAGTCCAATCTAATAGCTTTTTCACTATTGGTTATTTGATTTGAACCTATAAATGCGTGGTACATTACATATGAACTTCTAATAAGCAAGAAGTTTTCATTTATCTCGAGGGTTCCTATATATACAAATATAGGTTCATCATGTAAAATGGCTAGAACAAATCAATTTAATTATCTCGTAACCTTGATGCTCTTATTCTTCTGTTTGAATATTCAGAGTAGTGTATAGACCTATATTTGTTGTTGTGAAAAAACTTTTAACATCTTACTAGCTATTTTGAATTTTTAAAAAAGTTTATAGCTATTTAAAATTTGGGTAAATATTCTTGTTAGTCCCTAAACTATAAGAAAAGGCTTATTTTAGTTCTTAAACTTTAAGATAAGTTATTTTGGTCCTTAAACTCTTAAATAGTTTCATTTTAGTTATTTTGATTGTATATTTCGTTTTATTCTTAATAGATTGAGCATATAAAATACATTTGCTATTCCGTTGTACTTATTTCATATCCAAAGAATTGTTCAACACTATAGAGAGATTAAAATATGAATTGAAGCAGTTAAAAAATGATTAGTTGAATAAAAATAAGTTGCACATTGAATAATAACACAATGTAGAACTGTCCAAAATACAATATGTTATTAAAATCACACATACAAAATAAGAAATACAATTTATGTACTTATTTTGATAAGTTTGAACAAAATGTAAAGCAAAAGGGACTAAAATAATATTTTTCAATAGTTTAAGGACCAATATAGCATAATTTAAAATTTAAGGATTAAAATAAGACTTTCTAGCAACTAAAAGAATCATTTATCCTTAAAATATTAATACTTTGAATAAAGCGATATGTGATTAGTGAGCCATCTACGAAAGAAAATTTAGGGTTACCATATTATTGGATATTAATGAAGCATGTGAAGTGATATGCATATATATATATATATATATTTACAAAAAAAATAGAAAATGTATAAACCTAATACCACAGACACGCATGCATAATAGTGGAAACATACAACAAAATGATATTCACCTATTATCGACTATTTTTAACTCCTGTGGAAGAGTTGAGCAAGATATCTCATACTAAGAATCTTCTTGAGTACGTTGCATTCCATGTGTTGTGCCCAGTCACTTATACACTACAATAATGGAATGATCAGAAATGGAAAATAATGAAAATAAAAACTATGAGAAAATTATAAAAATCTTCTTATAAATTAACTTATGAAATCTCAGCAATACGTTTCCTAGATAGAGTATGATCTCTCACAACTCTCAAAGAAAAATTGTACACTTCTAATTTTTCTTTAAAAATTTCTTTTGTCTTAAAAATTTTACCTCTATTTGAAAATTTTGTTCAACTCTTCTTTGACTGAGAATTCCATGCTTCCTTGTCTTAAATGTAACTTATTAAAAGGAAAATACGTTCATGTACCAGAGCAATCTCCCATTATCACTGCTACAAAAATGGCTTTACTTAGGGATGACAATTCGTGTCAGTGAATCGTGTTCGTGCCTTGTCAATATCCATGTCTAATAACATATACCTTAATTTGAACCCGACTAGGTTAATAATTCTGTCAGAACTTCTAACCCAAACTCGACCCATTTATAAACATGTTGACACAGCATGACCAATATAACATGTTTATTCAAATAGATCATATTTGAGTCAAGTCAATCTGACATGACTGGTTAATCTGTTTAATCCAAATTAGCTAAAATATATATTTTTGACATATTTAACATAAAGTCATACATGTTTTATGACCTTATGACACTAATATTTATCAAAAATAAATTAAAAGCATATAAAATCTCAATATATGTGCATAATAAAGTCTTAAAAATATACTAATATTTTTAAATAGGTATTACATAGGTCATAAACAAATTAATCCGAAATTGACCTGTTTAATAATTGGGTCAGTTTTAGGTTGATGGGTCAACCTGAATTCGACCCATTTAATAAATGGGTTCGCAGGTTCAACTGGATTTTGACCCGAACTTATTTAAGATAAACCCAGCCTACTAATTCCGTACAGGTTTCAAGTTGTATTGTCGTGTTTGACCTATATCGTCGTCTCTAGCTTTTCCTTATCACAACTTTTATGTCGGTCGTTATGATAGTCAATGAGCTATTTAGGCACTTCATTACTTTAAAAGTTATAAGATAAAATATCGTACTAGGTCGATTTAAAACCAATGTAACAAGTTGGAAAGCCACTTGTAAATACTTTTGACTAAAATTTTCAATTTTCCCCTAAAGGGTTTGGAAATTTTGAATTTCCACCATTTCTCTCTTTTACTTAATCTTAGTGTATATTTTTGGTCTTACCTCCCTCTCTTTCTTTCTTTCATTTCTTTTCTACCTTCTCTCTTTTCTATTTCTTTTTTCTTTCTATTTATGCATGTAACGTTAATAGTTCTGTTTATCTTCTTCTTTTTCTATTTTTTTTCTTTCGTCTTTATCGTTCTTTTAATTTTTCTTTTCCTCTTCATCTTCACCTCATTTTTTCATACTCTCTTTTTCTTCTTCTTCTTTCGCAATTTCTTTGAAGCATTTCTTTTAGGGTCCTTTACAAAATACCTTTTGCAGAAAGTAGTTTTAAGGAACTACACCCACTTTCATAAATTTTGTGTAGTTACATTTTAAAGTGAAATATTGATTGTGAAGACTAATATACCATTAATAGTAGGTTAATGGCTGGCACTAGATTATTAGAGACAATATTTTTTTTTTCTCCTTCTTTGTCTCCTTCTTCTTCTTTTAGCATTTCTTCCTTACTATTGTCACCCAATTTCAGCCAAAAACATAGCAATAATGGAGAAAAGAAGCGAATTTTTGTCAATTAATAGAAATAGTGGTAAAAAAAAGTGATTTTTTTGTCAATTAATAGAAATAATGGCGAAAAGAAGCGAATTTTTTTGTCAATTAATAGCCAAGAATGTGGTTCTCCTTTTCATTACACTTTCCTCTTTGATTTTTTTTTTTCCATTTCAAGATTCAAGCTTCTAATGAAGAAGTAAAAATTACATTTCTAAAAAATCTTTCTTTGTCAATATAGGTTTGATTAGTAGATTAGAAGTTGTTTTTCAGTAGAACTTAAAACTATAATAGAAAATAGAAAGTTTTAGGTCATTTTTTAAGTATGAAAAGCAGCAAATTGGAAATAAATTGTAAAACAAAGACATCTGTTATAAAGAAGAAACTTAGATCGGAATAGACAGGTCTGTCTAGTTTCTAGACAGCTTATCTAGAACTCGATGAAACCCAGACTAGGATAGACAAGTTTGTCTAGTTTCTAGACAGTTTGTCTAGGACTCAATGAATTGCATATTATCGACTATGCTTGACAATATTGTCGAGTCTTGTCTCAAAAATTATATATCTAGGCTCTCAATGCTACTTAGAAAGTTTTGGACACACCTATCGAGCCAAAGACTAACGATTGTGGTCCAGGTGCTAGAAACTTTTTAACTATGCTAAACACATTGTCTATTATTCTCGATAGTGAAATCGAGTAACTAGACATTATGTCTAGAAAGTATTAGCTATTGTTAGCCTAAGATTGACAACCCAAGAGGGGGGATGAATTGGGTTTCAAAACGTTTTAAGAAAATTTTCAACTATTCAAAACCATAGACCACTATTTTGAAACTTTTTAGCAAAATAAAAAATAATGCCAAATATATAGCAATAATAGCAGTATATTCAGCACACTAAATATCTAACACTCAATTAAATAGCTTGTAATAAAGTAAAGAGTGTAGAGATAGAGAAAGTGTAAACTCGATTTTTACAAGGTTCGACAAACACGATGATTTACCTACATTCCCAGCCCCCAGTAACTTGCTTTGAGCTTTCCACTATCGGATCAAGATTATGGGCTTGACCGACCCTTTTACGAACAGAGTGAATTCTTCTTAGGCACACCCTGGTCATTATAATAGTCTTGACTCTGGCTCTATCATGCTTAATCTCGGATTGTTTTGACTCGGGTGACAACCTCACCTATATGGATTATTTAGGCAATAGTGACAATCTCATCAACTCATGGGTTATTTATGACTCCAGTGGTTACCTCACCTAAATCGGATTACTTATGAATCCGGTGGCAATTTCATCTCACATTCAATGATTTTTCAATAAACAAAAGTGAATACTCACTCACAAATTCTCTTTACAAAGTAATTAATACAATTTTGACTTAGAGATTTAAGAACAATGCACAATGAATGCTCTAAGATTGGCTAAATATGATTTGAAAGTGTAATTTGATGTGAAAATAGGCTAAGAAATATTGAGAGTAGATGAATATCAATTTAAGTTCATACTCTTGTCTTGAATGCCATCAAATGAGGCTCTATATATAGATATCTAAGAAAACTATTCGTTTATAGCCATTATTAGCTTTCTGCCAAACATTGTAGGAAAAATTGACCTAACACTTAGGAAAATCATGCATGCATATAGATAT
>JXTB01000449.1:198047-223666 GCA_002914805.1 Parasponia andersonii
AAGTTACCATCTTTCTATCAAGGAATAATGTTGTCAATAATTTTGTTCTCAATGGCCATTTAGAAAAAATTATCAACCAATTCACAAAGTGAATATCAAGATCTTAGATTTAATTATTTCACGAATCTTGAAAGAACCTAAAGTGGCATTAACGTACAGTGTCCTTAACTATTTGGTGTTTCCACTAAATCATAAGTCATAATCTCCAATATGCCAGAGTTCACCTCTAATTTCATAGAGGTTAGTCTTTTAACAAATCAAAAAACTATAACCCATGAAAGCAAGTCCAGTCAAACATCAAGGATTAAGATCTATATGCTAAAAGCTAGTTTGTGATAATATAAGAATTGAGTTACGATACTCCAATTCTTTATATTACCTGGTCCAGTTCAATACACATAACTTATTTATGTTGTATTAGTGTTTCTATCAGAAGTCAGATACTTCAATGATTTGAGACACATCATTCCCATTGAGATAGACAAACACTACAACCTATAGTAAATAAAATATTCCATCTTTATTTACAGATTGTAAATTTCTTCATTTAGACTTAGATAAAGAAATAAGTCTCCTTATAATTAATACTTAATCATATTTGTTTCTTTATATACTTATAAAGTCATGGAATCTTTTTCAGATGAATAAACTATTCAACTAAGATAGTTTAATCTAGAAAATATTATAATTGCATATAAGAGAAAGTTGTTTATACTTAAAAGGGTAAAATTAGAAATCTACTTTTTTGGGCAAAAATCCCAACAATCACTGACTTGTCCAAAAAGCAGTTACTAAAAACAACATACTAAAAATTCCAAAATATTCCAAACGACCAAAAATTAATAAAAGCAAAAACTAAGTGTTCAACTAACAACTTAATAACTAAGAAAATCAATGAAGATTAAAAGCTCTCTCTTCATCGTTTTCATTACAGACTTCTCTCTCATCCTCTAGAAAGTCTCCACTTCTGCTGATGAAGGTATTATTCGTAGATTGTTTGTAAAGAATGTAGCCCTTCTCTTCCTTTGGATAGTCAAGCAGAAAACACTTTTCTGAATTTTTGTCAACTTCATCTCCCATTTTCTCGCACGCGTATACTTCGCAACCCTATACCTTTAGATGCTCTAAGCTCTCAACATAGCCCATCTATATATGAAAAGTGTCGAAGCAACTCTATCTGATGAAATGAAATTGAGGATATACGAAGCTATCCTTAAAGTATAATTCCAGTATCTATAGGATAGTAGCAACTCCTTGTACATCAGTTCTATGGTTTGCTTGAGTCTGATGTTGTACTTCTCAGTAGCTCCTATATAACTATGGTCATAGATAGTCGCATATTCATAAGAAATAGCAAGATTCACTAGTATTGGCCTCAGTAGGTCTTGAAGAGAATCCATATCTTCATGTTTGGCTTCAATCTTGAACTTCTTAACCTTGGTGTCATCTTGCATTCGCACCTTTCTATCGAACTCATGGAAAGCATCTGGGACTTCATCGTATCTCTTGAAAAAATAAACTTGATCGAAGTCCAAATATTCACCAACAAAGGTGATAAACAATGTATGCCTGTTGTAGGAAACTACCTCCATAGGTTCACAAATATTCACATGTATGCACTCTAAACATGCCTCTGCTTTCTTATAATGAGTAGCAAGATGACGCTTGTACTTTACATGCTTCTTACAATCCTCACAGTCTATGTCATTGCTGATGTCTAATTCAGGCAAGTGGCCTAGCTCCATAAGTCTGCGAATTTCTGAGCATGGCATGTGTCCGAGTCGCTTGTGCCAATCAATGGTGTTGCGCTCTTTCTTGATGTCATTCACCATCTCTTGGAGTGTAGTAATGCTCATAATTGAAGATGATGTACTTTGTGATTTTAGGGTTATGACATAAAGTCCATTCTGCATTTCAACCACACAATACAATAGATTATTATAGAAGACTTTCACTTTTTTGTCAAACTTGAAGCGATAGCCTTCTTTAAACATCTTCAATACCGAAAGAGCATTTAAACTAAATTTCGGTATATAATAGCAATCTTTCAAAATCATGGAGTTATCATTGATCTTGAGGTAAGCATTGCCTATGCCCTTTATTCGAACTCTTTGATTGTCTATCACTTCCACATCACGACCAACATCATTTAATTGATTTGGTTCAATGAACCATTTCTTGTTGTTGCAGATATTGACACTAGATCCTGAGTCCACTAGCTAGAGATCTCTTCTATTCTCAGCAGAGAGTGATTTTCTTGGCCTCCCAAACAACCTAACTACCGAAGAAGCTCCTGACTTCTTTTCAGTTGAGGTATCCTCATGTTGATTATTGTCCAAATTCTTTGAACGCTGAGATGTCTCTATAAACGTCCTTATTTTACTTCTTGTACTATATACCTTTGTCTCTTTCCTCTTTCTGGAAACCTTATCCATCATATGAAACAATATTTCCTCAAGCTGCAAAATAATAAGATTCCTAATTAGACAAAAAGTTATAAAATAAATCCAATTCATAATTGAATTTAATGAATTCAATTCACAATTAAATTTTGTAAGTTTAATTCTCAAATAAATATATAGGGAAATATAATCGAATACAAACATCTTTGTATTCACTATCTTAAGTAAGATAATAAATACCTCAACAAGGGTATTAATTATCAAGAATGAACTTTGACAAAATCATCAACTCTTGTGATTTATCAATCAAAGTGACTGATTTAAAATCAGTAGATAATTCGTGCAAAATATTGGAGTACATTTAGAGTAAAATAAGAAAACATAAATGTTATGACATATAATCAAATAAGAAGATTATGTGTTATGCTCTTATTGGTCATTTGGAAACTAAGAATAAACTATGAACAAGTATGCAAATTATGATCCTCTTAGTACTCGACTAAGTTTGCTAGTTTATCTGAATATAAAATAATTTAGAATACTTAATATTAAATCTATCAAGATAAAATACTTGTGTAAGAATCCCAAATACTGTCACAAATATTCAAGGTATTTTAACCTACCACAGATCACAAGTTACCTATGGATAATTATGTGAATCTACAAGTTAAATATGAACAATTCACTTTAGACAAAAAGACAAATATCTCATATTCCAGTTTGCTCATTACCTTATTTATTGGTCCATAGAATTACTAACATAGCTTCTATAGGAGGTTAATAGCATCCTATGTTGAGTATGTAACCATCATTTCAATTTATAAGCTTTCTTAAACAATATAGTCTCCTACGGGAGATCAGTACGTTAAGTCCACTCGCAAATTTATCCTAACAGACTCAAAACCAGTAATACCCAGATGAAAACCTTCCTACGGGAACTCAGCAAGATTCTGAGGCGAGGCACATCTTTAGAACCATTGAACCAATGATGGAGACCATGGATATCTCATACCCGTTCCCACTCAATCTTTTAAAATTTAGAGATCCTGATTTTACCCAGTTATCTAACTTATTTAGTAACCACAAAATTAATTATGTATATCCAATTATGCGACTTAAAAAAGAATGTACTAATTTAAGACATTATGACATACTATAATAAACATGGTACCATAATCAAACAATTATTGTCTAAAGCCAAAGTGCTAATACTATAATATTATACATCTCATGTATATAAATTAGACAATAAAAGCATATAGGACGTAACGATCAAGTAAGAAGGTCTATGGATTGTAAATCATTCAAGTAAAACTTTTTCAGAAGAAAATTTAATTATTTAGTCAACAATCTTTCAACCAAAGATAAATAATTGAAAAGAAAAAAACTGTATATAAACCAAATCCTGTATAAAACATTAGTTTTGAAAAATAGACTAAGGAACTTTAACCGCTAAATTATTCAACCAATAATTTTAAAGATTCTTAGTAATAGAATTTAATCAAATTAAATTCCAAGTGCATTTATAAAAAAAATTGTATAAAAGTTTTACAAATAATTATAAATGCAAATAATGAATATAAACAACTTTATAAATATTCATTAATTTTCTCAAAACTAATCATTTCAAAACTAAAGAAAGATTTAAATAATTTTGGATTTAAATATCAAAATTTAAAATCCTCCAACTCAATATGACAATCATATCAAATGTATTTTGTAAAAACATAATTATCTCATAATTATCAAAACACCTTTTATCACATAAAATAATATGATAATTATCTCATAATTAACAATATTTTATGTCAAATACCACTGCACAAAATATTTCCATAATTATCACATAATTACAATATTTTATTAAACAATATTTTAATCTCATTAAAAATAAGCTCCAATTTCCTTGTAAATCATGAAAACAAATAATTAACCTTGTACTATTATTATCCTTTTAATTAATATAATTAATCATATTAATAATTATTAAATAATAAAAATCAATCAAATTAATAATTATTAAATAATAATATGAAAATCAATTAAATTCAATAATTAATGTTTTTCTAGTAAAACATATTATCCTAAATATAAGAATTAAGTTCATAACTAATTATTGTTTAAATTTAAAAATATCAAATATTTTTAAATTATTGACTTATTAGGATAATTTAAATAATTAGAAAATAAATCATATTTATTATCTAATTATTAATTAATTAAAGAATTAATTAATCTATTAAATCCTATCTTAGTCTCATTAAGATACTAAAAAAGGATAATAATAAATAATTACTTTTCATTATAGAAATCCTATTTCTATAACTGTATTCAGAAAAAATTAATTGCAATATTATAAATTAGGAAATAATTACAACTCTTTTAATTAATCCTAATTAATTAGAAACTTATAACTCATATAATGTTTGTATATTTATCTAGTATTTATATCTAATTATAATCAAGTAATTCTAAAAATTAAATAAAGATCATATCTTAATTTAATTATAATATAAATATAATCATTATTAAACTTCTATTATTTATTAAAATTATTTTAATTATAAAAGGACATAACTTTTCTAATTAATTAATCATATTAATTAATTACCGAATTAATCTCATTAATTAGTTGTCTAATTAATCTCATTAATCAATAGAGTTACTAATCTAATTAGTTTTCTTTAACTATATTTCAATTACTATAATTAGAATAGTTACTAGATAAATAGTTATTACAATTAACTATTAAATATTAATCTAATTAAATTCAAATCTTTTCTATCCTAATTAATCTCATTAATTACGAATTTAAATAATCTATGGATAGTAATTATTTAAATCTAATCTGAATAGATTTAGTTTCGAATTAAATTCTAAAACTATATCTTAATTTAAATCAAATTTAAATTAAAGATTATTACTAAAATTAAATTATTCAAATTTAAACTATCATGATTTATGGATAATTATCTAATAATATTTAATCTCATTAAATATCAAGTTAATTTGAATAGTTGTTATTTATTTAAATTTGAAATTTAAATAAAACTGATAGGAAATCTTATCTGATTTCAAAAATTAGTAGATATCCTATCCAAATTCAAATTAACTATTAGATTTATCAGGATAATATCTAATCATATCTAATCTCATTAAATATCTAATTAATTTGAATAATCATTATCTATTTAAATTCAAAATTCAAATAATAGAGATAATATAGGAAATCTTATCTAATTTCAAAAATTAGTAGATCTCCTATTCAAATTCAAATTAAATATTAGATTTATCCTATTTATTTAATTAATTCAAATTTAACATTATCCTAAAGTAAATCAAATTTATAATAGGATAAATCAAAAATAGATAACTATCCTAATCTAATTTGAATAGTTTCCTATTTCAAAATTTGAATTCAAATTGAATAATTATCTAATTAATTAACTAATTAATTAATTTAGAAAAATTGGTAGTAGCAGAAACATCACCACTGTCGGCTTACGGGCCGTCACTGCACGAAGGGGCGGTAAAAAGCAGAGCAAAGGGTGATAATGGGGCAGAGCCGCCTGGCTACGGTGCATGACAAGGTTGTACGCACCAGGTGATATGGTCGTGCGCAAGAAGCGCATTAGATGCAGCAGCCCCACGATTAGGCACTGGCGCAGTATGCCGTGCCAGTGAGCTGCGCGCTGGTCACCGGCAGGCGCAGCAGAGGCCGTGCCATAGGCGCGTATGCTGGGTGCGGTGGCCACACACAGGGCGTGCTAGCCAAGCATAGGTTGTGCCTATGCCCTGCTGGCCACGCATGGGCGATGTGCGGGAATAGCGCAAGCAGTGCACGGGACACGCACAGGTAGTGCGCAGGCGTGCTGCACGTTGGTGCGCTGCCCATGCAGACATGCACACATGCCGCCCGAGGCAGCCCGCGCACAGGCCGCGCCAGCACCCAGCACCCGTGCACAAGCCGACAGCGTAGGTGAACCGCACGTGCGGGGCTAGGCTGGCCAAATTTTTTTTTTTTTGAATGCTAAAAAAAAAATATATCAAAAAATTCTGGAAAAAATTCAAATTTCCAAACTCTTTGAAACATGTTCATGAATTAATCATTCATAAAATTCAAGAAAATCCAAACCTAATTTTGTTAGAATCACAATCCACAATTTTTCTCACCATGCAAAAATCAATAGTATATATAATTAAATATCATTCATCACCATGAATCAATTAACTATCATAAACAAAAAAAAAAAAATTGCACAAACTTAATCACATAACCTAGATTATACAATTCTAGATCAATATTATGCTATACATATCAACCTATGCTCTTGATACCAATTGTAGGAAAAATTGACCTAATACTTAGGAAAATCATGTATACATGTAGATATGGAAAATACATGATCATATCTTGAACACAGTAGAAAAATTAGCAGATTTAAGTTTTAAAATTTTTACATGAAAACAGTTTTTCATAACCATATAACACATATGCATCATATACAGGATCATGTATAACATAAATCAAATCTAGATAAAAAATCCCTAGAGATGAGATTAGGGTTTACCTCTTGTAGCGTGTTCCTCCTTGATCTCCTTGTTGATGGTGATCAGACCTCCAACCCTAGATCTTCTTATCTATGCTCTTGCTTTTGATTGATGAGATGAATAGGCACCAAGTTGAAACCTATATAGGAGAACGATCAAGAACTCCTTCTTAATCCTATGGAACATTGGGATGTGAGATAGAACTGTGAGATGATAGGAAACTTTTTCTCTCTCACTTAGCCTAGGGTGGCCGAATTATTCTCTCTCCCTGTGCCTTATGTGTGTGACTCTCGAAGAGTTACTATGTAGTTTTTTTCTCTCATATATCTTATATATATGGGACCCAAAACTGCTAACCCTAATCCAATTAAGATTGGGTTTGTTCTTCAATTTGGGCTCTGGGTGTATTTTTTATAAATATGTCCAACTCATGAAACTTATTTATAAAAATACCGACTTCTGTATAAAATTATTATTTTATACAATTTCATGAAACTAATTTCGCAAATACCACCAACCAATAAATGGGCTTAATTGAGCTAGACAAGGGACCTAATAGATCCAAATAATCTAAGCTCCAATAATGTGATAAATACATAATAACTCTTATTATGGTATTTATATAAATATTATTAGTAAAGGGGACAATCCACTAAAAGTCCAATACTGCACTCTTAGATTAAATGTCATGCATTTTATAGAGATTTAAACAGCTAACCATGATTAACTGATCCATCTAGCATATTTTATACCTCATATAGAATCCTAATACAATGCCGTAGTGAGATAGGTGAAATTACCGTAATACCCCTCTAGCACCTATTTACCTTTAAGTTACCATCTTTCTATCAAGGAATAATATTGTCGATAATTTTGTTCTCAATAGCCATTTAGACCAAATTATCAATCGATTCACAAAGTGAATACTAAGATCTTAGATTTAATTATTCAATGAATCTTGAAAGAACTTAAAGTGGCATTAATGTACAGTGTCCTTAACTATTTGGTATTTCCACCAATTCATAAGTCATAACCTCTAATATGCCAGAGTTCACCTCTAATTTCATGGAGGTTATTCTTTTAACAAATCAAAAAGTTATAACCCATGAAAGCAAGTCCAGTCAAATATCAAGGATTAAGATCTATATACTAAAAGCTAGTGTGTGATAATATAAGAATTGAGTTATGGTACTCCAATTCTTTATATTACCTGGTCTAGTTCAATACACATAACTTGTTTATGTTGTATTTGTGTTTCTATCAGAAGTCAGATACTTCAATGATTTGAGATACATCATTCCCATTGAGATAGACAAACACTACAACGTATCGTAAACAAAGTATTCAATCTTTGTTTATAGAATGTAAACTTCTTCATTTAGACTTAGATAAAGAAATAAGTCTCCCCATAAGTAACACTTATTCATGTTTGTTTCTTTATATACTTATAAAGTCATGGAATCTTTTTTAGATGAATAAACTATTCAACTAAGATAGTTTAATCTAGCATATATCATAATTGCATATAAGAGAAAGTTGTTTATACTTAAGAGGGTAAAATTAGAAATCTGTTTTTTCGGGCAAAAATCTCAACAAATGTTTAGCCAACCAAAATTAAAGCTGGTCGACCAAAAATATAGCCATTGGAGTTTGACATGTCAATTCAGCCCTAATGGTCTTTTCTGTATTTTAGTCGACCAAACCTATTTTTAGTCGTATTTTAGATTCTGACAGGATTTTGGCATTTTTCAGATTTTAATAGCTTTTAACATTTTTCAAAAAATTGACTTCTAACCTTGTTTTAAACACTTTAAAGACATTAGAAATAAATTTGAAGAGAATATTTTGGCTATTACAAACTTGTTTTAGTTTCACAAAGATATTTAACAATAATTTAGAAAGTGTTCATCCTAAAACACATTCCTGTTTGCAAATAGAAAATCTTCTTTTCGCCTATTTCAAATAATCATGATTTTAAATATATTTGTAACTTTTTTAAACTTAATAAATCATATTTTAAAGAATATTTTCCCATTCAAAGAGATCATTATTTTCTATTTACAAACTTCTATGACAAAATAACCATTTTAAGCTTAAGATAGTTTAAAAACTCTTTTGAAAAGTATGTGCCAATGCAAAGAGATTTTATATGCAATGAACTAAATCAAATACAAGACTAAGTATGAATATATCTTATCTAGACACGATCTTGTATCTTGATTGTTCATCTTTGAGCTTGATTCTAATATATCTACATGTATCCATCTTCAAGCTTGATTCCTTGATTAACTTGAGGTAGAACTTTAATACCATTTCATTACATACTCAAGTTAAATCATTAATACTAAATCAAATGTTTATTATCTTCAAAATAAGAGTGAGTAAGATTGAAACCTTAATTTCTCAACAATCTCTCCCTTTTTGATGATGGCAAATATTGATTTTCGAGATTAAAAAAAAATATACAATAATGATATGAAAATATGAAATTTGACAAGTTTACCTTAATCTTTACCATATTTTAAACTCCACCTCAAAATATGCTTGACAAAGTTAAAGGGACTTACTCCATTTTTTAACTCAATTAAGCATCATAAGCATATTATGAGAAAATTAGAAATGTGTACTAAACAAAGTTCTCTCCCTTAAACTATGCAAACACATAAATGAATCTTTTCTCTTCATATTAATAAATCATCATTATTCTCCCCCTTTTAACATCATTAAAAAAATGGAGATAAATATCAAACTAGATATTGTATAAAAACTAATTTATCTTTAAAATAAGATTCTCCCTATACGAATTCACTATACTACCTTCTCCATTTGAATTCATAAAAATATATTAAAGAGTAATACTCAAAAAATTTTCTCTCCATGTAAAAAATAATATGACAAGTTAAGCAATAATGAGATATAGAGGAAGCTAGGATTGAACAATCGTCAAAATAAGGATAATAATGTCAAACATAAGATTGAACAATAATGTGATGCCAAAGAGTATGAGAAGTATAACATATTCTATGTAAAAAAAAAGTATCATCAAATCAAGATCACGAAAGCTTTAAATATTTCACTTGTTGACAATATATTTCTCCAAGTGTAATCATCACAAAGCATAGAGGAGAAATTAAAATCATTTAAGCACAAAAGTAAAGAATTTCTTTTTCTTCATTTTCATCAAACTATGAAGAGCATATCACAATTTATGGAAAATGATAATGACGAATTTAGCACAAGAAAATTATAAATATGCTCCCCTTCAATATATGAGTCATGATCAGAATGTCAAAAACCAAAGTATGAAAAGATCAATCAGATGTGAGAGATATCAATTATGGATACTAATTATTTTTTAAAAAAATTTACCAATTATATTTGAAGAAAAAGATTAACCAAGTTTCACACCAATTAAAACTATGCCAATAGATACCAATTGTATTTTGAAAATTATACCAAGTTGATACCAAGTAAAGCAATAAATCAAAGATAAAATTACTAACTTGATACCAATTGAAATAATTAAAATCAAAAACACATTCTTCTTCTCCTTTTGATATCATTAAAAAGTTGCGTAAACATGAAAGATAAGATTGATACCAATTAACAAATGTAAAGTAAAAATATGAATAAGTAACTAATAACAAGTATTCAATCCAAACATGGTATATTATCTAAGTTCAAACAACCATAAGAAATAGATATTCAAAAAAGATAAAACATAACAAAGCATGCTTTGAAAACTAATGAGAATCTTATATGTGATATTCATAAAAAAAAAATTGTTCCCAAAAAAAAAATCATGCGTAAAAATGCAAAATGATAAAGTTACAAAGTGTAAACATTGAATTCAAGTAATGCATCATTTTGAGTTCAAATATAATACCAATATAGATAAAATAATTCAATTAATTATGCATGGTATTTATCATATAAAAACCATCAAGTATTTGCACAAATATAAGATTTTAAGCAATATGCATTGTGTAAGCTATTTGAATCATATAAAAGCAATTAATATATCAATCAAATTTATACTTATAAATAATTTAAATAAAATCACCCATAATATCCTTGCAAATGCTCTTCATCTTCTTTGTGTTGAGGTTTGACGTAATCATCATCTTTTGATTTATCGTTAAGCTCCAATCATTCAAGCTTAAATTCCAAATCTACAACAACATCATTTATGCTTTTCTCCAAAATCACTTATGCCCATGATCTTGCTTTTTGTGTTGTCTCCAAAAGAAAATATCCACCATTATTTATTTGTAAAAGTTGAGAGCTTGGCGAAGTCATTAGTTTTATTTTTGGAGCACCTACTTTCTTACTTGTTCCTATAACAAAGATTCAAGTATGGATTTTCAGTACCCACATAACTTTGGGTCTTTGGGGATTAGTCTTTGAACTCTTTGGTACCCAAGCTAGTTTTCTACTAGAATATGCATTTTTTTTTTACAAAGTATGAAAAACTAGTATGTCCATCTTGATTGTAATAAGTGCAAGTGTGCTTTGTGTCACTTGTACTAGCTTTCACTAAATAGTTTTTGAGGTATTTTTGTTTTATAGAAGATTTGTACCCAATACCTCATTTGTCAAAAACACATTTTTATCCATCAAGCATTAAATAAAAATTTTTCTTACCATTGGTGAACTTGTGGACAATGTTGGTCAAGTCAAAAATCTTGTTATTTAAGGAAGCATTTTCTTTTGACAAAATATCACAAGTACTACAAGGCAATTTCACTTTCTTTCCTTTAGTAAACTCTTCAACTATTTTCGACAAACTAAGAATTTCCTTTTTGAGAGCATTGTTCTTAAAAATGAGTTTTTCATAATTTTTGTATAAATCATTGAAATCGCTCAACAAGTTTTCATATGACATGTCACAATCACTATCACTAAACTCACTACTAGTAGCACTAACATCATGAAATTTACTTTTAAGTTCAAGTGTGCTTACCTCATTTTCTATTGCCATGAAGCACATGTTGTTTTTTTGATCTCCTTCATTGCTTTCTTTCATCAAGATCTCATATGTCATGAGCGAACCCATGAGTTCTTCTATAGGAAGTTTGGTGAGATCTCTAGCTTCTTGAATTGTCACCACTTTGCTTAGATATGCTTTAGGAAGACTCCTAAGTACTTTATTCACCAAATCTATGTTAGAGAACGATTTTCCAAGAGCATTAAGAGAGTTAATAATAATAGTGAATCTAGTAAACATTTGAGCAATAGTCTCATCTTTATGCATCTTGAATAATTCATATTGGCGTATAAGAATATTGATTTTTGTCTCCTTTATAGAATTTATGCCTTGATACGACACTTCAAGCATATTCCAAATTTTATGAGCATTTGTGGCTTTTTCAACATTATTAAATATATCTCTCTCCATACCACAAATCAAAATATACATAGCTCTATCGTTTTTTGAAAATGCAATTTTATCATTTACATCATATTCATCAATTTCTTTGTCAACAAATTTATCATCAACCTTTTTCTTAAAAATAAATGGACCTTTAGTAACAATATGCTATAAATCAAAATCTAAAGATTGTAGATATGTAAGCATCCTATTTTTCCAATAATTAAAATCGGTTCTATTAAAAAATGGTGGTCTAGTAGTTGAATATCCCTCGTATGAAAAGTTTTGAAAATTGTTTAGGTTCACCATTTCAAGACGGTTAAGTCTTTTAAAATTGAGCACTAACCTCTGATACCAATTGTTAGCTATTGTTAGCCCAAGATTGATAACTCAAGAGGAGTGCGTGAATTAGGTTTTAAAACATTTTAAGAAAGTTTTCAACTATTCAAAATCATAGACCACTATTTTGAAACTTTTCAGCTAAATCAAAAATAATGCCAAATATATAGCAATAATAGCAAGTATATTAAGCATACTAAATATCAAACACTGAATTAAATAGTTTGTAATAAAGTAAAGAGGGTAAGGATAGAGAAAATGAAAACTTGATTTTTATGAGGTTCGACAAACACGACGGTTTACCTATATCCCTCGCCCTCGATAACTTGCTTTGAGCTTTCCACTATTAGATCAAGATTATGGGCTTGACCGGCCCTTTTACAAATGGAGTGAATTCTTCTTAGGCATACCCTAGCCTTTATAATAGTCTTGACTCCGGCTCTATCACGCCTAACCTCGGATTATTTTTACTCCGATAACAACCTCACCTATACGGATTGTTTAGACAATAGTGCCAATCTCACCAACTCACGGGTTGTTTATGACTCTGATGGCAACCTCATCTAAATTGGGTTATTTATGAATCCGGTGGCAACCTCACCTCACACTTAATGGTTTTTCAATAAACAATGCACAATGAATGCTTTAAGATTGGTTCAATATGATTTGAAATTTCATGTGAAAATAGGCTAAAACACTTTAAGAGTAGATGAATATCAATTTAAGTTTGTACTCTTATCTTAAATGCCATCAAATGAGGCCCTATATATAGATATCAAAGAAAACTAGCCGTTTATAACGTTATTAGCTTTCTGCAAAATATTTGTTCGATCAAAATTAAAACTAGTCTACCAAAAATATAGCCGTTGGAGTTTGATACGTCAGTTCAGCTCCAACGGTCATTTCTGGCCATTAGTCTAAAAAGTGGTAGATCAAAATCATATATATGATTCTGGTTGACCAACCCATTTTTGGTCGTATTTCAGATTTTGACAGGATTTTGGTATTTTTCAGATTTTAACAGCTTTCGGCATTTTTCATACTTATTATTCATTACACTTAGTTATTAAGTTTGTAATTAGAAATAACAAAGTTATGAGTAAGTTTCTAATAGTAATGATGATATATTTTCATTATAGTAGTGACTAAGTTTCAAATAATACTGAACAAAATAGTGTTTAAGTTTACAAAACTCACTAATTTTGTAATCATACTATATTTAATTTGATTTATGTCAAATTTTAGCTCATTATACTTAGTGTCTAGTAAATAGATAACTTGTTTGGAAAGCTAGAAAATAGTGTTTACAAGATAGACAACAATGTCTATAAGATGGACAACAATGTCTATATAACCTGTTTATTCAAATAGATCATATTTGAGTCAAGTTAATCTAACATAACTTGTTAATCTATTTAATCCAAGTTAGCCAAAATATATGTTTTTGACCCATTTAACATAAATTCATACATGTTTTATGACCTTATGACACTAATATTTACCAAAAATAAATTAAAAGCACATAAAATCTCAATATATGTGCATAATAAAGTCTTAAAAATACACTAATATTTTTAAATAGGTATTACATAGGTCATAAAACAGGTTAATCTAAAATTAACCTGTTTAATAATCGGGTCAGTTTTAGGTTGATGAGTCAACCTGGATCCAACCCATTTAATAAACGGGTTCGTAGGTTCAATCAGATTTTGACCCGAACTCATTTAAGGTAAACCCAAACCTACTAATTCTGTGCAGGTTTCGAGTCGTATTGTCGTGTTTGACCCATATTGCCATCTCTAGATTTTCCTTATCACAACTTTTATGTCGGTCATTATGCACAGTCAATGAGCTATTTAGGCACTTCATTACTTTAAAAGTTAAAAGATAAAATATCATACTAGGTTGATTTAAATCCAACGTAACATGTTGGAAAGTCACTTGTAAATACTTTCGATTAAAATTTTGAATTTTCTCCTAAAATATTTGGAAATTTTGAATTTCCACCATTTCTCTCTTTTACTTAATCTTAGTATATATTTTTAGTCTTACCTCCCTCTCTTTCTTTCTTTCATTTCTTTTCTACCTTCTCTCTCTTCTATTTCTTTTTTCTTTCTATTTATGCATGTAAAATTAATAGTTCTCTTTATCTTCTTCTTTTTCTATTTATTTTTCTTTCGTCTTTGTCGTTCTTTTAATTTGTTCTTTTCCTCTTCATCTTCACCTCCTTTTTTCATACTCTTTTTTTCTTCTCCTTCTTTTGCAAATTCTTTGAAGCATTTCTTTTTGGGTCCTTTGCAAAATACCTTTTGCAGAAAGTGGTTTTAAGGAACTACACCTACTTTCATAATTTTTGTGTAGTTATACCTTTTAAGTGAAATATTGACTGTGAAGACTAATATACCCTTAATAGTGTGTTAATAGCTGGCACTAGATTATTAGAGAATATTTTTTTTCCTCCTTTCTTGTCTCCTTCTTCTTCTTTTACCATTTCTTTCTTACTATTGTCACCCCATTTCAGCCAAAAACATAGAAATAATGGCGAAAAGAAGCGATTTTTTCGTCAATTAACAGTCAAGAATGTGGTTCTCCTTGTCATTACACTTTTCTCTTTGATTTTTTTTTTTTCATTTCAAGATTCAAGCTTCTAATAAAGAAGTAAAAATTATATTTCTAAAAAATCTTTAAAGAAGTAAAAATTATATTTCTAAAAAATCTTTCTTTATCAATATAGGTTTCATTAGTATATTAGAAGTTATTTTTCAGTAGAACTTAAAACTATAATAGAAAATAGAAAGTTTTAGGTCATTTTTTAAGTATGAAAAGTAGTAAACTGGAAATAGATTGTAAAAGAACAACATCTGATACAAAGAAGAAACTCAGATCGGAATAGACAGGTTTGTCTAATTTCTAGACATCTTATCTAGAACTCGACGAAACCCAGACTAGGATAGATAAGTCTGTCTAGTTTCTAGACAGTTTGTCTAGGACTCGAAGAATTGTATGTTATCAATTATGCTTGACAGTATTGTCGAGTCTTGTCTCAATAATTATATATCTAGGCTCTCGATACTACTTAGAAAGTTTTGAACACACCTATCGAGCCAGAGACTAACGATTGTGGTCCAGGTGCTAAACAATTCTTGACTATGCTAAACACATTGTCTATTATTCTTGATAGAAGAATTGAGTGACTAGACATTGTGTCTAAAAAGTGTTAGCTATTGTTAGCCCAAGATTGACAACCCAACAGGGGGTGAATTGGGTTTTAAAATGTTTTAAGAAACTTTTCAAATATTCAAAACTATAGATCACTATTTTAAAACTTTATATCTAAATCAACAATAATGCCAAACATATAGCAATAATAGCAAGTATATTAA
The DNA here is from genome assembly GCA_002914805.1 of Parasponia andersonii. Classification (NCBI taxonomy): domain Eukaryota; kingdom Viridiplantae; phylum Streptophyta; class Magnoliopsida; order Rosales; family Cannabaceae; genus Trema; species Trema andersonii. The sequence goes on from JXTB01000449.1 coordinate 214,094, forward strand.
GCATACTAAATATCAAACACTCAATTAAATAGCTTGCAATAAATTAAATAGTGTAGAGATAGAGAAAGTACAAACTCGATTTTTATGAGGTTCGACAAGTACGATGGTTTGTTTATATCCCCGACCTTCGGCAACTTGTTTTAAGCTTTCCATTATCGGATCAAGATTATGGGCTTGATCGACCTTTTAACAAATAGAGTGAATTCTTTTTAGGCACACTCTAGCTTTTACAATAGTCTTGACTCGAGCTCTATTATGCCTAACCTTGGATTGTTTTGACTACAGTGCCAATTTCACCTATATGGATTGTTTAGACAATAGTGCTAATCTCACCAATTCACGGGTTGTTTATGACTCCGGTGGCAACCTCACCTAAATTGGGTTGTTTATAAATTTGATGGCAACCTCACCTAAATTGGGTTGTTTATGAATCCAATGGCAACCTCACCTCACACTTAGTAGTTTTTCAATGAACAATAGTGAACACTCACTCACAAATTCTCCTTACAAAGTAATTAATATAATTTTAGCTTAGGAGATTTAAAAATAATGCACAATGAATGCTCTAAGATTGCCATCAAATAAGACACTTTGAGAGTAATTTGATGTGAAAATAGGCTAAGACACTTTGAGTGTAGATGAATATGAATTTAAGTTTATACTTTTGTTTTAAATGCCATCAAATAAGGCTCTATATATAAATATCTAGTGCTGAAAATTTGGGCCAGGCCGGGTGTGAATGGCCCGGGGGCTGGGCCATTGGTGCTGGCCCGTCGGGCCGGGTCGGGCCAGGCTGGTGGCCCGCACACCTTTTTATTTTTTTATTTACTATTTGATTGAGTTATTCTATTTTTTAAAAATTTGTCTTATTAATTTTAGTTATTTATTTTACTAAATATGCAAGTATACAACTAGTAATTTTATTTTTTATTGAAAAAGCTTCATTTTTTTTATTTATTTTTCCATTTTTTCATTTTTTTTAAAAATTACCAGACCGGGCCGGATTTGGCCTAGATTTAGCCCGGCCCAGCCTGGCCCGGAACTTTGGCCCTGCAGGCTATCGGGCCGGGTTGGGCCTTCAAAACTACTTTGCGGGCCAGCCCGGCCCGGCCCTAATTTCTCCTCCGGCCTGAACGGGTCCGGCCGTCCATATTTACAGCTCTATAAATATCCAAGAAAACTAGCCGTTATTAGCTTTCTGCCAAACATTTGGTCGACTAAAATTAAAACTGATCAACTAAAAATATAGCCGTTAGAGTTTGACACGTCAATTCAGCTCCAACGGTTATTTCTGGCCACTGGTCTATAAAATGGTCGACCAACTTTGGTTGACCAAAATCACTGTAGGTCGACCAGGTCGACCAAACCCATTTTTGGTCGTATTTCAGATTTTGACAAGATTTTGGCATTTTTCAGATTTTAGCAGCTTTTGGTGTTTTTCAAAAACTGATTTCTAAACTTATTTTAAACACTTTAAAAACATTAGAAATTAATTTGAAGAGAATATTTTGGCTATTGTAAACTTTTTTTTCACAAAGATATTTAACAATAATTTAGAAAGTGTTCATCCTAAAACACATTCTTGTTTGCAAATAAAAAATCTTCTTTTAGCCTATTTCAGATAATCATAATTTCAAATATATTTACAACTTATTTAAACTTAAGAAATCATGTTTTAAAGAATATTTTCCCATTCAAAGAGATCATTATTTTCTATTTACAAACTTCTATAATAAAATAACCATTTTAAGCTTAAGATAGTTTAAAAACTCTTTTGAAAAGTATGAGTCAATACAAAGAGAATTTATGTGCAATGAACCAAATCAAATACAAGACTAAGTATGAATATACCCTATTTAGACACGATCTTGTATCTTGATTGTTCATCTTCAAGCTTGATTCTAATATGTCAATATGCATCTATCTTCAAGCTTGATTCCTTGATTAACTTGAGGTAAAACTTTAATACCATTTCACTACATACTGTAGTTAAATCATTAGTACTAAATCAAATGTTTTTTATTTTCAAAATAAGAGTGAGTAAGATTGAAACCTTTATTTCTCAACAGAAAGGTCGATACTTTTGTCTAAACACTAGACACTATTGTCTAGAAACTAAGGACATGTCAAACCACTCGAAACACATGTTTATCTATTAGAAACATATGTCTAGCTATTAGAAATATAGGTCTAGCTACCAACACATAAGAAATCCAACTAAATTTAGTATTTTATGTTTGCTAATATATATGTCTTTCTTTCTTTTGTATATACTTTATTTGTTATTCAGATATGTTATTAATACTCATAATAATATTATATAATGGTATTAGGAAAGGAACAAAGGTTTTAGGAATTGGAATGGAAAGAGATCGATCAAGATACATTATGGTTGAACCAAACATAGCTTTCAACTAATTAATAGATGATATATATGAAAGTATAGAAATCAACAAGAATATCTTTGACGTAGATATTATTCCAATAGCTGTAAAAAATGACAGAGATTTGATGGCTTTCATTTGTTGGCAGAAGAAAGATTATATCCCACTATATGTGATACTAATAACAAAGTCATGAAATGTAGCTTGTAACAAAGTCTTTGTTTGGAGTTGATGATAGAAGAAATCTAAGAGAAGATAATGATGATATACAAAGCTCTGCCAAAAAAGAAAAGACAATGCTCAAATTGTGGAATTTATGGACACAACAAAACTTCATGTAAAAATTCTATAATGTACTCAACATCCTAAGTATTATCATTATCTTTCTTATCTTTATAATTATGATTTACTATGGTTTATATGAAATTATGTTTAATTTAGTTTGTGTTAAATTTTATTTCATTATAGTTAGTATCTAGTCGATAGACAACTTTGTCTGGAAAGATCTACAATATTGTCTAGCAGTATGACAACTTATCTGGAAAGCTAGACAAAAGTATCTATCAGATAGACAACATGTATGAAGAGCTAGATAAATCGTATCTAATAGCTAGACTCCTTATTTGGAAAGAATAAAGTTGTGACTAAGTTTCTAGTTGTAATCTCTAGCCCCAAAAAAAAAAAAGTTTCCAATTGTAATGGTGACATATTCTCATTATAGTCGTGATGATAATTCAAAACTCACTCATTTGTAATTTAATATACTTATTACTCATTACACATAGTTATTGAGTTTATAATTCGGAAGAACAAAGTTGGGACTCAGTTACCAATACTCATAATGACATATTTTAATTATAATAGCAATGATAATTCAAAAATCACTAATTTTTAATTTAATATAATATATTTATTATATATTACACTTAGTTATTAAGTTTGTAATTATAAAAAATAAAATTATGACTAAGTTTCTAATAGTAATGAAAAACGTAATGAGTAAGTTTACAAAACTCACTAATTTTGTAATTATATTTTATTTACTTTGGTTTATATCAAATTTTATTTCATTATAGTTAGTACATAGTCAATAGATAAAGATAACTTGTATAGAAAACTCAACAATATTATCTAGTAGCTAAAAAATATGTTTGGAAAATGAGACAATGGTGTCTAACCGATAGACAATTTGTCTAGAATACTAGACAACTTGTCTAGAACGCTAAACAAAAATATCTATCAGATAGATAACATGTCTGAAGAGATAGACGACTCTTGTCTAATAGCTAGACTCCTTACTTAAAAAGCTTGAAATTGTGATTAAGTTTCCAATAGTAATGGTAACATATTCTCATTATAGTAGTGATGTTAATTCAAAAATGATTGATTTTATAATTTAATATACTTATTACTCATTACACATAGTTATTGAGTTTGTAATTTTGAAGAACAAAGTTGTTACTAAGTTTTTAATAGTAATAGTGACATATTTTCATTATAGTAGTGATGATAATTTAAAACTCACTTACTTTATAATTTAATATAATATACTTATTATGTATTACACCTAGTTATTGACTTTGTAATTATAAGAACAAAGTTTTGACTAAATTTCAATAGTAATAATGATATATTTTCATCATATAATAGCTAAATTTCTAATAGTAATGAACAAAGTAGTAAGTAAGTTTACAAAAGTCACTAATTTTGTAATTATATTGTATTTAATTTGATTTATGCCAAATCTTATTTCGTTATAGTTAGTGTCTGGTCGATAGACAATTTGTCTAGAAAGCTAGACAATAGTATCTACAAGATTGACAACTTGTCCGGAAAGCTAGACAACTTGTGTCAAATAGCTAGATTCCTTGTTTAGAAAGAAAAAAGTTGTGACTAAATTTCCAATAATAATGGTGACATATTTTCATACTTTCATTGTAGTAGCAATGATTCAAAACTCACTAAGTTTATACTTTAATATACTTATTATTCATTACACTTAGTTATTAAGTTTGTAATTAGAAATAACAAAGTTATGACTAAGTTTCCAATAGTAATGATGACATATTTTCATTATAGTTTTGACTAAGTTTCAAATAATAATGAACAAAGTAGTGTTTAAGTTTACAAAACTCACTAATTTTGTAATTATACTATATTTAATTTGGTTTATGTCAAATTTTAGCTCATTATACTTACTGTCTAGTAAATAGACAACTTATTTGGAAAGCTAGAAAATAGTATTTACAAGATAGACAACAATGTCTATAAGATGGACAACTTATGTGGGAAGCTAGACAATAGTATTTATCAAATAAGTAACTTGTCTAAAAAGCTAGACAATTGTGTTCATCAGATAAATAAGTTATCTGGGAAGCTAGATAATAGTGTGTACAACATAGATAATTTGTCTAAGAAGCTCGACAATAGTGTTTACTAGATAGACAACTTATCTAGGATGGTAGACAACTTATGTCTAATAGCTAGACTAAGTTAGACATTGTGTCTAGCATAGTCGAACAAAACATACAAGGATTGTCCTTGCTAGACAATGTGTCTAGTCTAATGCAGTATAAGAAAATCTTAACAATGTTAGATTGTCAATCTAAGTTTTCATAAATTTTGAAATAATTTTCTCTGTTTTTGTGACTTCCCACCAAAACTATTTAACAACCAATATACATAATTTGATCTTACCACATGGTGCTAAACTAAGCTAAACACTTTCTCTAGTGTGGTTGAGCTAAATAGACAAGGGATGACAATAGTAGACAGTATGTCTAGAAAAGTCTTAGAAAATCTCAATCGCACTAGACACCTTGTGAATCTAATTTTAAAAAAAAATTGAAATAATTTCCTTTGTTTTTATAACTTCCCTCCAACACTATTTAACTACCAATGTGCATACACTAACTAGATCAAGACATTATCTAGAAAAGAAAAATTACTCAATTAAATTAATGAAGTCTTTTCCCAAGTGCAGGAGTGTCAAAGTAATAAAGTACTTAGTGAGACCGAGATCAATCCACAGGAAGGTTAGTGAATAATAAAAGACCATTACACATATATTGCAAGAATAAAAATGATAGGAAAAAGTATGTTATAGGATTATTGTGACAATATGAAACAAAGTGACTGAAATATAACGATATGAAGTTATAGAAATAAACAATTGCTAAGATTAGGAGATCCTCTCTTAGGTATATCAAATAAGTATAAGCTAAGCTCTTTTATCACTCAATTGAAATCCACACACAACGGAGGTTCCAATTGGAAGATTAATCATTAAAGGTCCATTATTAGTTATCTATGTGATTAGATTAGTTTTCTTAATTATCTTTTTTTTGATAACGCCAACACTTGCAAATATGGTCAAGCATTCATGGTGCCACCTTATGTCCACAACAAATCAAAATCCCTTCCTAGCACAACCGGTATAAAAGGAATTAAGTATATGTTGTGCCAATGGTTGACTACAATGAATCAAGACTCACCACTTAATAAGGAGGGTACTATGATTGATTAAGAAAATTAAGTAGCATATGTATAACAGTGATTAAAAGATATAAACAATGAAGTCCACCTAGAGTTTGGATTACACCTATCTTTCCCCCAAGAGGTTCACCCTTTCATCTTAGCAACATGCAAGATTAAGTAGATATGATTAAGAAGAATAATAAGTATGAACACAATATGAACATCACAATTAAACACAAAACTCTTACTATTTTGAAGGCAAAGCAAGATTAAAATAACATGAATAACAAGAGGAGAATAAAAGAGAGTGATCTTGTTTACAAAACCAAGATACTTCCTAAGCCTAGCTTAAGCATCTATTTATAGGAAAATTTAGAGATATAAAGTCAAAATTTCTAAACTAAAGATAAGAGCAAGTTGGCAACTTGTTTTGGCAGATTCAGTCTCTCCCAAAGATGTATCTAAAATTTCATGAATTTTGACGAGAAATGTCTTGATCAAAGAAGAAAACTTGAAGCTTTATCTCTTAGGAGTCGTATGCCACCAAAATTGCATCCATTGGAGATGTATTTCTTGACTTATAGTAAAATTAGTGAAGATAGGTTTTGCTGAGTCAAAATCGGTTGCTGATCTTATCAGGTGGAAAGATCCGACATTTTTACCCTGATTTCGGCTTCTTTTGAATTTTCTCAAATAATAGATAATTTTGTATACGTATCCATAGCATCAAGAATTACTCCATTTGAGATTGTAATGAGGTCAGAATGAGCCAAACAATAAAGGGTATCGGGCTGAACGTGAGTGCAGTCCAATTTACAATTTTGTCCATTTGAGACCCATTTAAAAATACTCTAGGCAGATCTTGTGAATTGGACTTAGTGAATAATTGAGTCCAGAATCCATGAGTTTAAGAATTGGATCAAAATCCCATATAGTTTAGAATCTGTGCCTATTTTACGAAACCTGTGCAGAAACGAATATTTAGCACAAATTAGAGATAATTCTTGCTTTTATGCCTATGTCTCCAAAAGTGCTTTAAATTAGGGAATTTATTGAAACTCTAAGTGTATAATGATGATCTAATCTCATAATAAATGTACACAGTTAGATGTTCATCACACCCCCTAACTAGTTTATTACTAGTCCTTAGTAATTAAAGCGTTATCACTTAACAAAATTTCCTTCCAAAGTAATCACCACTTTTTTTTTCCTTTGATTTATCCAAATAAATAAACTCTCAATTTTCATTGAATCAAATATTCTTTAGTTAAAATATTAATAAACCTTCCTTTTTGTACTCATGTAACAACACATAATCATGGGGCTTGATTGAAAAATATAATATATGTTTTAATGTTTTATCAAGGGTGGCTTCTTTGAGTATGGGGCAATTTTTTTTTTTATTATTATTTTTTTTTTGTTTTTTTTAAACACAATACTATGAACAATACATCCTTAATCCATATAGTGAGTTTTAGGCTAATGACTCCCAGACCAGTTGGCCTCAAGGCATTAGGTGTTGAGACAACCCTATGAGCTTAATAACTCAGGTTGCAGATGCTTTTATTAAATAAGACAATCATAGATAGTGCAATGTCCAGTTTCCTTAAGCTTTCTTCTTAACTCTTGTAACGAGTTTTAGGCCAACAACTCCTAAGCCAGTTGGCCTTAGGGTACTAGGTGTTAAGACAACCCTTCGGGCTTAGTTGCTCGAGTCAAGGAGACTATAAAACTAAACTTTTCTATGATTTTTTTTTATAATAATATGTGCTTTTTTTTCCTTTTTTTTATTATTATTTTATTTTTTTTATTTTACCCTTGCCCTTAGTTGCTACTTTTGATAAAATATAAGAACTTGACTATCATAGCAGTTCAATTTGCAACCTACAATTAGATGTCAAAGTGTGCGTATATGTGTGCAGAGGATGGTTTACGAATATTTGCTAAATAAGTATATGAACATAATCTAAGAGTTTGTAAATTTGAATAATTCAAAAAGAAATGCATGATGAAACAATATTAGGAAATTTAAAAATCAAGACTAAATGTTATATATCCACTATGATGCGTCTCAAGAGTAAACTTACTCCTTACTCTGCCATCAATGACGTAGTCGCTATGTCCAATAGTTTTAATAACAGCAAAAAGATTTTTTTTTTCGATTATTTTTTTTGGGTGTTAACTATCCCTTCTCCCCAACTAGAATCAAACATTGTCCCAAATGTCTTGAGTTAAATAAGAAAAGTATAGAAAACATTACCTGTGACAGGAGCTACTAAAAAGAAAAACTTGAAAGATACATTAAGAAAATAAAATATTGTGAGAAAAACCATGAGACTAGAAAGTTTTACAGACTAAGAGACAGATCCAATCTGGCTTTTTCCTAACGTTCTTGATTTGACCAGTCTAACTGAGTTATGGCTGGATCAACTTCTGGAACATAGATTTGCAATTGATCAATCAACTGCTCAGGAGTTATAGCAGAGATGAAGATTCGTCTTGAAGAGTTAGAAATAAACTTCTGTTCTACAACATGATCTAGAAAGGAAAACAAGCCATTAAAGAAACCATTAACATTTAACAGGCCGATGGGTTTTTGGTGGATTTTCAGCTGAGCCCAAGAAGCAATTTGAAAAATTTCTTCTAATGTTCCAATGCCCCATGGTAAGGCAATAAAAGCGTCAGAACGGTCAAGCATCTTTTGTATTCGTTCATGCAGTATTGACACTTTCAATTCTTCCCCAACCAGTTTTTCAGTGATGTTTCCTTCAGTCAAAGCTTTTGGGATGATTCTCAAAACTTGACTTTCTCTAATGAATGCAGCTGTTGACACACTCCCCATTAACCCAAGACTACCTCCCCTATAAACTAAATGGATTTTTCTTTCAGCTAACACCTTACCAAGGTGATTTGCTACCTCTAGGAACTCTTTATCTTTCCCCGGACTGGACCCATAAAATATACAAATGTTTTTGATTTTACGAGATGAGGATCCGGCCATTTTAACACTCCTCTTAAACTTATGAATGAGTTTGAGTTGAATGAAAATAGAGAAAAGATGTGATGTATTTATAGAGATAGGAAAAGTAATGCAATGATAGCACTTATGGGGGTAGGTCGACTATTGTCAAAAAAAAAATTGAAAATTTTAACAAAACGACAAAAGAGCAAAGCATGCATATGTACACGTAGTTGTGATTGTGGCTTATATCTTCCTCTGGTTTTACGTCCAGTAACGGCTTAAACACCCTCTATGGGTTGAGGATTGGCTTCCCATCCAATTTTCTTGTAAATTGACAAACAGGGTCTTTTAAAGTCAGATTCCCAAGACTATATCGCTCGTACTCTTGTTGAAATTGGGCCCACAATTTGTGAATTGCAATATGTACATCTCCACTAGGATGCGTCTCAAGGGTCGATAGGAGATCATCTAATGACCCCTTACTCATGACATCCTTAATAAAGTTTATTTTATCTTCACGATTTGTGGATACCATTCCTAAAGAGTGGCATTTTGTATTACAAATCCATCGTGTACATTTATGACAAACTTTCATTCTTTAAGCACAATGCTTTTTTGCAAATGAGCTTTTACCATGACCAGGCATGTATGAAACAAATGAATTTAAAAACTCACCTGATAATCGTACCTTTGCTTCAATAATCCAACGGACATCTTCAGGAATGCCCATATGCATTAGTAACCTTAATC
>JXTB01000449.1:226238-238485 GCA_002914805.1 Parasponia andersonii
TTTTCAAGACTTTCTCCAAGTTCATTAGACAATCATCGAAAGAATCATCAAAAATAGAGAAATCATCCATGAAAATTTCAATAAAACGTTCAACCATATCACTAAATATGCTAAGCATGCATCTTTGAAATGTGGCTGGTGCATTATATAATTCAAAAGGCATCCTACGATAAGCAAATGTATCAAATGGACATGTAAAAGTGGTTTTCTCTTGATCTTCAAGTGCTATTTCAATTTGATTATACCCTGAATACCCATCTAGGAAATAATAAAATTCATGTCAAGCAACTCTTTCAAGGATTTGATCCATAAAAGGTAAAGGAAAATGGTCTTTCCTAGTCATTGAATTGAGTTTCCTATAGTCAATACACACACACCAACCAGTAACAGTCCTTGTTGGAATTAATTCATTATTTTTATTTTTGACCACAGTAACTCTGAATTTCTTAGGTACAACTTGGGTAAGACTTACCCATTTACTGTCAGAAATAGGATAATAATTCCATTATCTAGGAGCTTAATGACTTCATTTCTCACTACTTCTTTCATATTAGGATTAAGCCTTCTTTGCATTTCTCTTGTGGGTTTACTATTTTCCTCTAAGTAAATCTTGTGTGTGCAAATCAAAGGACTTATTCCCTTTATGTCACCTATGGTCCATCCTAAAGCAGATTTATGCATTTTTAAAGTTTGTAACAACTTACCTTCTTGGTGTTCATCGAGTTTGGAAGAGATTATTATCGGAAAAGTCTCATCTTCCCCTAAAAAGGAGTATTTGAGATCAGATGGCAATAGTTTCAACTCAAGCTTGGGTGATGCGATGCTTGAAGGCATTGTTATACTAGAACGTGGTGGTAATTCCTCAAATCTTGGCCTCTATCCTTTGTTTTCCATTCTTTGAGAATAATCAAGTAATGAACATATATTAGAGATATCATGATCCAAATGCATACTTGATTCAAATGAATTAACTAAACAAATTTCCAATGGATCTAAATTACTCCCTGTTTGAAAACAATCTCTTAAGATAGTTTTAATCATGTTAACCTCCTTATTTTCATCTTCTTCATGTGGTTGCTTACACAAATTGAAAACATTAAGTTCAAGTGTCATGTTCCCAAATGAAAGCTTCATCACTCTATTCTTAACATTAATCAAAGCATTAGAAGTTGCTAGAAAAGGTCGTCCTAAAATAACAGGAATTAGATTACTTACCTCAACAGGTTATGTATCCAAGACAATAAAATCCACAGGATATATGAATTTATCAACTTGAACTAACACATCTTCCACTATTCCTCTTGGGACTTTAACTGATCTATCGGCAAGCAAAAGAGTAACAGAAGTTGATTTTAACTCACCTAGATTGAGTTTTTGATAAACTGAATATGGAAGAAAATTCACACTAGCTCCAAGATCAAGTAATGCTTGTTCAATTTTTTGCTCACCAATAAAACATGAAATTGTAGGACAACCAGGGTCTTTATATTTCAAACTATTATTATTTTGAAGTATTGAACTTACTTGTTTGGCTAGAAAAGCTCTCTTTTTCACGTTCAGTTTTCTTTTCACAGTACACAAGTTCTTCAAGAATTTAGTATAAGATAGTACATGTTTAATAGCATCCAATAAAAAGATATTGATTTTTACCTGTTTGAAGATTTCAAAAATTTCAGGATTGTGATTCACTTTCCTTGAATTATTCAAAGCATGAGGAAATGGGAGAGTANTGATAAACTGAATATGGAAGAAAATTCACACTAGCTCCAAGATCAAGTAATGCTTGTTCAATTTTTTGTTCACCAATAACACATGAAATTGTAGGACAACTAGGGTCTTTATATTTCAAACTATTATTATTTTGAAGTATTGAACTTACTTGTTTGGCTAGAAAAGCTCTCTTTTTCACGTTCAGTTTTCTTTTCACAGTACACAAGTTCTTCAAGAATTTAGTATAAGATAGTACATGTTTAATAGCATCCAATAAAAAGATATTGATTTTTACCTGTTTGAAGATTTCAAAAATTTCAGGATTGTGATTCACTTTCCTTGAATTATTCAAAGCATGAGGAAATGGGAGAGTATAAGAGGATTCAATATTTTCTTCAGAGGGTATAGGTTTAACCTCTTACTTACCCTTGGAGTTTGATTCATCATCTTTCTCACAAGGTTCAAGAATAGATTTTTCAACAATCTTACCACTACGAAGAGTCATGATTGATTTTACTTGATCCATGGGTTGGCCTCCAGAGGATCCTGCATGTGAATTGAATTGTCCCTTGGGGTTTTGCTGTGGTTGAGAGGGAAACTTACCTTTCTCTTGAATTTGGAGAGCAGATGCAAATTTTGCAAGAGTATCTTTCTAATCTGCTATAGTTTAGGCATTTTGAGTATTGATAGACTCTTGCTTTTCAATGAATGAATACAATATTTCTTCAAAATTTTTCCTAGGAGGAGGTATGTAAGATGCATAACCTTGAGAATTTTGAAAATTTTGTTGTGCATGAAATGGTGGTTGTGAAGATTGTGCATGACTAGCATTCCTCCAACTAAAATTTGGGTGATTTCTCCAACAGGGATTATATGTTTGAGAATATAGATTAGGATTTGGTCTTTTGAATGTGTTTAAGACATTAGCTTGCTCATGAAGACATTCCTTAAAAGAAGGAAAAGTTGGACAGTCATTAGTTGAGTGATCATTAGTTTCACAAATATGACACACAATTTCTTGCACAGATTTCACTTGACCACTCTTTTTCATTTCAAGTGCCTTGACTTTTCTAGCTAAGGATGCAAGTTTGGCTTGGAACTCGTGATCTTCCCTAAGGTTATACATGGCTCCACTGGACATAGAGGGTTGAGTTTTGGTAGGTGCCTCACAAGTTCCCACAGTGTCCCAATTTTGTGCATTTTCAACTAGTAAGTCTAAGTATTCAATTGCCTCATTGGGATCTTTATCTTCAAAAGTACCATTACACATCATTTCAACCATTTGCCTATCTCTAGGTGTTAATCCCTCATAAAAATGTGACACTAACCTCCACGTTTCAAAACCATGATGAGGACAAGTATTCAGTAATTCCTTATACCTATCCCAACACCGGTAAAATGTTTCTCCTTGTTTTTGAGTGAAAGTGATGATTTGTCTTTTGAAAGAATTTGTTCGGTGAGGAGGAAAAAACTTTTTTAAAAATTGTTGTTGCATTTCATCCCAAGAACTAATAGAACCTGACCTAAGAATTTGTAGCTTTATCTTTTAATGAAAAAGGAAAAAGTTTAAGTCTAACGGTGTTCATGCTACAATTTTGGACATTATAAGTATTACACACCTCTTCAAATTCCCTTCAATGCAAATATAGATTTTCTGAATCTAAGCCATGAAAAGTTGGTAAAAGTTGAATGATACCAGGCTTGAAATTGAAATGAGATGCATCAGGAGAAAAAATTAAACATAAGGGTGCACCTATTCTTGTGGGATTCATGTGGTCTCTTAGTGTCCTAGGTCTATCTTGGTCATTATGTACAGAATGATTATCTCCTTGGTCAATTTGATTTTTGGTCATGTTTTCAAGAGAAAATGAAGGCTTCCTAATAAGTCTACCACTTGAAGAGCGTGACCAAACCTTCATACAAATGAAAAAAAAAACAAGAAAGGATATTTTTGTTTTATCACTGAGAAAGAAAATGAAGAAGGAAAGAGATGAGATGAAAATTAAAAGAAAAAGAAATGAAATTATGGTTTGTAGAATAAACTTTACCTCCCAGGCAACGACGCCAAAAACTTGAATGATTCAAATTAATGAAGTCTTTTCCCAAGTGCAGGAGTGTCAAAGTAATAAATTACTTGGTGAGACCGAGGTCAATCCATAGGAAGGTTAGTGAATAATACAAGACCATGACACATATATTGCAAGAATAAAAATGATAGGAACAAGTATGTTATAGGATTATTGTAACAATATGAACCAAAGTGACTGAAATATAACGATATGAAGTTACAGAATTAAACAACTGCTAAGATTAGGGGATCCACTCTTAGGTATATCAAATAAGTATAAGCTAAGCTCTTTTATCACTCAATTGGAATCCACACAAAACGGAGGTTCCAATCGGAAGATTAATCATTAAAGGTCTATTATTAGTTATTTATGTGATTAGATTAGTTTTCTTAATTACCTTTTTTTGATAATGCCAACACTTGCAAATGTGGTCAAGCATTCATGGTGCCACCTTATATCCACAACAAATCAAAATCTCTTCCTAGTATAACCGGTATAAAAGGAATTAAGTATATATTATGCCAATGGTTTACTACAATGAATCAAGACTCACCACTTAACAAGGAGGGTACTACGATTGATTAAGAAAATTAAGTAGCACATGTATAATAGTGATTAAAAGATATAAATAATGAAGTCCACCTAGAGTTTGGTTTATACCTATCTTCCCCCAAGAGGTTCACCCTTTCATCTTAGCAACATGCAAGATAAAGTAGACATGATGAAGAAGAATAACAAGTATGAACACAATATGAACATCACAATTAAACACAAAACTCTTACTATTTTGAAGGCAAAGCAAGATTAAAATAACATGAATAACAAGAGGAGAATAAAAGAGAGTGATCTTGTTTAAAAAACCAAGATGCCTCCTAAGCCTAGTTTAAGCATCTATTTATAGGAAAATTTAGAGATACAAAGTCAAAATTTGTGCACTAAAGATAAGAGCAAGTTGGCAACTTGTTTTGGTAGATTCAGTCTCTCCCAAAGATGTATCTGAAACTTCATAAATTTGGAAGAGAAATGTCTTGATCAAAGAAGTAAACTTAAAGTATTATCTCTTAAGAGTCGTATGCCACCAAAATTGTATCCATTGGAGATGTATTTCTTGACTTATAGCAAAATTAGTGAAGATAGGTTCTGCTAAGTCAAAATCGGTTGCTGATCTTATTATGGGGAAAAATCTGATAATTTTACCCTGATTTCGGCTTCTTTTGAATTCTCTCAAAGAACAGATCATCTAGATAATTTTGTATATGTGTCCATAGCATCAATAATCACTCCATTTGGGATTGTAATAAGGTCAGAATAGGCCAAAAAATAAAGGGTATTGGGCTGAATGTGAGTGCAGTCTAATTTACAATATTGTCCATTTGAGACCTATTAAAAAATAATCTAGGCAGATCTTGTGAATTAGAATTAGTGAATAATTGAGTCCAAAATCTATGAGTTCAAGAATTGGATTAAATCCCATGTAGTTTAGAATTCGTGCCTATTTTACAAAATCTGCGCAGAAACGAATATTTAGCACAAATTAGAGGTAATTCTTGCTTTTATGCTTATGTCTCCAAAAGTGCTTTAAATTAGGAAATTTAATGAAACTCTAAGTGTATAATGATGATTTAATCTCATAATAAATATACACAATTAAATGTTCATCAATAAACTTATCATATAGTGCTACGCTAAGCTAGACATGATGTCTAGCATTGTCAATCAAAGCAGAAAATGCTCGGACATGCTAGACAGTATGTTTGTCATAGACAATCTATCTAGTATAGTTGAGACAATGTCTAGCGACTAAATGACTATAATTGGCCTATAGATTGACAGTTGTGTCTAGTATTATGAATGTAGTATTGAGAGTCTAGATATACCATTGTTGAGATAAGACTTGACAATACTGTCAAGCGTACTCAACAGCATACAATTTGTCGAGTTCTAGACAAGTTATCTAGAAAACTAGACACCATTTTTTATCCTGATCTGGGTTTCTTTTCCGTAGTAGATCTCTCTATTTTACAACCCATTTTATAGTTTATAGATTTTTAAGCTCAAAAAATGACCAAAAACTTTCTATTTTTCACTATAGTTTCAAGTCTTACTAGAAAATAGCTTATACTCGATAATGTACAATTTGTCAACTGTCTAGAAATCTAGACAAGTTGTCTAGAAAACTAGACACTCCTATCTATCCCAATCTGGGTTTCTTCTCTATAGCAGATCTCATCGTTTTACTACTCATTTTTTAGTTAACAGCTTTTCTAGATCAAAAATGACCAAAACTTTCTATTTTTCACTATAATTTCAAGTTCTACTAGAAAATAACTTTAATCTACAAAAAATAATCATGAGCGTTGATGGGATGGGTTCAATGGGTTATGACTGTTGTACTTTCAACAGTATCTAGGGAGCATGGGCTGGGAATAACCAGTTCCATTGAAAGCATGGCTAGATGGAGATGAGAGACAAATAACAATGAAGAAGAAAGGGTTATGTGTTTTTTTTTTTCAATTTTTAACAGAGTTATATATGTCATTGTACAAGACCTTTATTTAGAACGGGTAGTTTTAGCTAAAAAGTATGAAAATGGGTATAGTGCCTAAAATTAACTATCAAAAAGGGCATTTGACCCAATTTCCTTTTCTTTTTCTACTCCCTCTTCTTTCTACTCCCTCTTCAAATGACCATATAATCAAGGTAGCGACAGCATAATGGTGATATATATATATATATATATATATATATATTTTAAATTATAATAAAACTGAAGTGAAAAACTTTACATTTCAATTTAAAACCAAGATGAACATTATTTCACATCGGTTTTAATTGACGTGAATATACCCGACTTATATGTCAGATGTATACTCGTCTATTTTGTGGCTGACAACTAAAAAGTTTTCATACTACTTTCTAAGTGATAAGTGATGTGAAATCATTTTTTTGTTCTAGTATACTGGATTATTCTACAGATTTTATACAAATTACTGAATTATTTTGTACCGAACTATTCTACATATTGTAGTCTCTCTGCATAAAAAGTATAATACTCTTTAATAAATGTTCAAATTTCAAAATTCTTAAGATAATTAGAAATTAAGTAAAATAAATATCTAAATTTTATTTATTCGTATTTCCTAATTGAAATTAAAAAACTAAATAAAAGATATCCATTTCTCATTATCTTGTCAGTTACCAAATTATTACGGCATTATACGTAAACCTCTACATATCTTATAATACAAGGAAAAAAAATCACATACGACACAATAAAATATGGGATTAACTTAATGATATCAATATGGACTCACATAGTGAAGAAGTAAGAAATTATTCTTCCACTTCTTTGTCTTTATTTGCTATGAAGCACATGCTACAATCTTCTTCCAAAGAACCTGTGTCTTCTATTTAAAGGTGAACAAATTAAATAAGTTTCACAAGTGAGTATAAAAAATCAAAATTTATGTTGTAATGTCCCTATACTTAATATTATCGGCTTTGACCTAAGCCCACACAATTTTATTCTTGTATTTTACCCCAAAATATCTCATACTATTGGGAGGTAGCAATTACAAATAGTATCAGGGTCAAAATCTATCCGGTAATGTGGCTAACGAAGACATCAAGCCCTAGTAAGAGGGTGATTGCAATTGTCAAAATTCGGCATAGGCTAAGTCAAGATAAGCTATACAGTCCCACATCTTTTGCGAAGCTTAAAACAGAAGGGGTATCGAGGCAGAAGGGGTGTCATCTGGCCAGTTCCTGGGGCACATCGTAAGCAGAAGGGGTATCGAGGCCAATCCTACCCAATTGTCCTCTATCACAAATGTGCAGAGACCCTCGACTATTCGAAAAGTCTAGCGCCTAGCCGGGAAGATAGCCGCCCTCAGCCAGTTCATCTCCAAGATGTCTGACCGATGCAAGCCTTTCTTCCAGTGCATAAAAAGAAGCTCCACTGTTGCTTGGGGGGAGGAACAGGACAAGGCACTGACAGACCTCAAGCTGTACCTAAGTCACCCGCCCATCCTGGCTGCCCCGGCAGAGGGGGAGTGCCTGTACGCTTATTTAGCAGTGTCCGAAGTAGCGATCAGCACCGTACTATTCGTCGAGGAAGACACAAGCAGAAGCCGGTGTTCTATACAAGCCGCATGCACCTGGATGCCGAGACGCGGTATAGTATGGCAGAGAAACTGGTCCTCGCTCTAGTCAATGCTAAGAAGAGACTCAGGCAGTACTTTGAAGGACACTCTGTTACCGTGTACACAGATTTCCCCATCTGACAGATCTTGGCCAAACCAGACCTATCGGGATGACTAACCAAGTGGGCCATGGAGCTGAGGATATACAACATCGAGTATTGGCCCCGAGTTGCGAAGAAAGGGCAGGTCATAGCTGATTTCCTAATGGAAATCAAATCCTTCGGCGAGCTGCACGATCTGCTTCAAATGTCTCACCCCTGCCACCCTTCAGCCTAGACCCTCTACAACGATGGATCCACGAATGCCTCGGGGTCAGGTATCGGGATAGTCCTGTAGACCCCAACAGGACTCAGAGTAAAGAAAGCCTTAAGGCTCAGTTTCCAGGCAACGAATAACGAGGTAGAGTATGAGGCCCTGCTGCAAGGCCTTGAACTGGCTCTACATTTCAGAGTAGAGAGCATCGCAGTAATGACCGACTCACAGTTGGTTGTGGGTCAGGTCAAGGGTGACTTCGAAGTAAAAGAGCCGAGATTACACAGGTACTTCTCCAAAGTAATGGAGGTGAAAGCCCACTTTAGCAGCTTTAATATCGAACAGATTCCCAGAGAGATGAACTAGAAGGCCGATGAGCTAGCTAAGAGCACGTCGACCGGAGGAACAGAACACGCAGAGATTCTCCTAGAGGACAGGAATATGAAAGACCCCTCGGAGACCCTTGTACGTCATGTATTTACAGCCAGCTCCATAGACGAAGGATGGATGAAACCTATCACCCAGTATTTAGCATTGGGGAACCTGCCCCCAGATCCCCAAGAAGCGAGGCCAATCAGGCTGAAGGCTGCCAGATACTCAATAGTGGGGGAACAACTATATAGGAGATCGACAATGGGGCCGATGCTGCAGTGTGTAGGTTCCGATGAAGCGCAGAAACTGATGGAAGAAATCCACGAGGGAGTATGCGGCAACCACTCTGGCGGACATAGCCTCGGCCACAAGGATCTGACGGCCGGATACTTATGGCCATACATGATGATAGAGGCAGCCCAGTTCGTCAAAAAGTGTGATAAGTGCTAGAGGTTCGCCCCCATGAAACACCAACCTGCGGAGGATCTCCATTCGAACATAACGCCCTGGCCATTCACTAAGTGGGGTTTGGACATCGTCGAAGAGCTCCCCAGAAGTCCAAGGGGAAGAAGGTATGTCCTACCGGCCACAAATTATTTCACCAAACGGGTAGAGGCTGAAGCCTATGCGACCGTAAATAAAGCAGACACAATTAACTTCATTTGGAAAAATATAATCTGTCGATACGGGATTCCGAAAGAGATACATGCCAATCATGGCACACAGTTCCAAAATGCTAAGCTTAAGGAGTTGTGTGAGCTGTATGATATAAGGCTCAGTTTCTCTTCCGTGAACTACCCTCAGGGGAACAACGAAGCAGAGGCAAAGAACAAAGCCGTATTCAACAATATCAAAAAGAACCTGTAGGAGGCTAAAGGCAGGTGGTTAGAAGAGCTACTGGCCGTTGTGTGGGCCCATCGAACCACGGAGCAGAGGTCGACTGGAAGAACGCCATTCGCCATGGTCTATGGATCAGAGGCTGTGATCCCGACCGAGGTCGGCCTACCGACCCTTCGCTCCGAATTGGTAAGAGATGCCCCCTTAAACGAACGGTAGCTAAGCCACACCACAGACCTCCTGGAAGAAACGAGAAATATGGCTCTGGTCCACTTGGCTTCATACCACCAGCAGGCTATGTCTTACTACGCAAAGAAGGTTAGTGCTCGACGATTCAACGTCGGGGATTCGGTCTTGAAAGTCAGAACAGGGAATTCCTGGAAACTGGACTCCAATTGGATTAGACCCTATGAGATGATCAAAGCACTTGACAATGGTGCGTATGTCCTGAAAGAACTCAAGACCGGAAAATACTTGCCGAACACGTGGAACGCTCAGCACTTGAAAAAGTATCACGTGTGAGACACGTGCATGTGATGTAAGACCCACGTGAATGCTTATATTATTGAAAAGCTTAAATCCAAAACAGGTTAAGTTCCCTTTTTGCTGCATGGATTTATCTTTTGGACTGCTATGGAAAAGGGGTCTGCCCACAGTGGCAGACCCCATGCACTATTCACGTGTGAGACACATGCGTATGATGTAAGATCCATGTGAATGCCTATATTATTGAAGAGCTTAAATCCAAAACAGGTCAAGTTCCCGTTTTGCCGCATGGATTTATCTTTTGGATTGCTATGGAAAAGGGGTCTGCCCACAGTGGCAGACCCCATGCACTATTCACGCAATCAAGGATCGTACTATGGGGATCACGTCGCTTGTTGATGACCCAAGAAAACGTACGAAGAAGAAAGAGCTGCGCAACCAAAAACTTGCCAGCAGACCTCAAGAACGATCGTACTATAGGGATCACGTCACCTGTTGACGACCAAAGAAAACATACAAAGAGGAAAGAGCTGCGCAACCAAAAACTTGCCAGCAGACCTCAAAAACGATCGTACTATAGGGATCACGTCGCCTGTCGACGACCCAAGAAAACGTACGAAGAGGAAAGAGCTGCACAACCAAAAACTTGCCAGCAGACCTCAAGAACGATCGTACTATGGGGATCACGTCACCTGTCGACGACCTAAGAAAACGTACAAAGGGGAAAGAGCTGCGCAACCAAAAACTTACAAGTAGACCTCAAGAACGATCGTACTATGGGGATCACGTCGCTTGTCGACGACCCAAGAAAATGTACAAAAAAGAAAGAGCTATGCAACCAAAAACTTGCCAGCAAACCTCAAGAACGATCGTAGTATGGGAATCACGTCGCTTGTCGACGACCCAAGAAAATGTACGAAGAAGAAAGAGCTGCATAAACAAAAACTTGCCAGCAGACCTCAGGAACGATCGTACTATGGGGATCACGTCGCTTGTCGATGATCCAAGAAAACATACGAAAGGGAAAGATCTGTGCAACGAAAAACCTGCCAGCAGACCTCAAGAACGATCGTACTATAGGGATCACGTCGCTTGCTGACGACCCAAGAAAACGTACGAAGAGGAAAGAGTTGCGTAACCAAAAACTTGCCGGCGGACCTAAAAAAAAATCATACTATGGGAACCACATCGTGCAAAAAAATGCTTGCCGATGGCTCGAGAAAACGTACCAAGAGGAAAGAGCTGCGCAACCAAAAACTTGCCGGCAGACCTCAAAAATAATCGTACTATGGGAACCGTATCGTGCAATAAAATGCTTGCCGATGGCCTGAGAAAACGTACGAAGAGGAAGGAGCTACGCAACCAAAAACTTGCCGGCAGACCTCAAAAACAATCATACTATAGCAACCATATCATGCAATAAAATGCTTGCCGATGGCCTGAGAAAACGTACGAAGAGGAAAGAGCTGCACAACCAAAAACTTGCCAGCAGACCTCGAAAGCGATCGTACTACGGGAGCGCCAAACGTGGGACAGGGTCTATTCTGTTGGAAGTAGATCCGCCCTAAGGAACGCCTCAGCTATACAGAAAGTTAAAGGAAAGAGGGGACAGGATCTACCCGTTGGAAGCGGACCCTCCCCAGACAACATTTTAGCCGCACGCGAGGCGAAGGTTAGAGGGGACAGGGTCTACCCGTTGGAAGCGGACCCTCCCCAGATAACATTTTGGCGGCATGCAAAGCAAAAGTTAAAAGGGTCAGGGTCTACCCGTTGGAAGTAGACCCCCCCACGAGAACATTTTTATTACGCATACACCAGGCACAAAAACAGGAGTTAAAATCGAGCTATGTTCATTATTTCCCAAAGTACAAAGGGCATGGTCGACAGGAACGCGTGCCCAAAAGCTCTATCTGCGAGAAGTGGGTCTTGGGCGAACTCGCAGGGACACGTCAGAGTGGTAACACCCAGTTTGCTCCCAATAAGAGCCGAGCCCGGGCCTTCTCCTCTGCAGCGACAGGTCTAAACAATGGTTAACCAACCCCCAGAGCTAGTTCTGAGAGCATTCCCATTTGGGGTCGGAGAAGTCCAACCACACGTGCGGGTCGAATTCTGCCAAGACAAGTCATATTAGAATTTATACTCCCTTAAAACCGGATGAGCCGGAACTCACATCCCTATCCCCAGAACTAATCTTGTCGATCATAGCTCGAAGAGGACCCGGTAATAACTCGAAATCATGTACGACCAAACCAAACCCAAATGTCGGCTACACTGCCAACAAGGGAACGACATCGTAAATGATATCTGACCTTAACCCCA